>SNQJ01S0043224.1:109574-127479 GCA_010110895.2 Picea sitchensis
TTTAAGAACAATCTCTATGCCAAACCTCAAAATGGATAGTACCATATCTTGTTCATAAGAAAAATATTCTTTGTATGTTTCCTTTGTGGTGGCTCAAGCCCTCACACATGATGCGTGGCAATGAAATGTAACAATTTGATTATTGCATGATAGTTTTATGTCACATGGAAATTCTGAATTGACTTAACTTTCAAATGAACTTTGACAAGCCCTTATGGCCCAAGCATCATTTGATTGGTAGGATATTGATAGCTTTGAAGACTCTTATATATGAAAAGAATGTTTCTTTGGTAGGATATTGGTATCTTTCAATATTCTTATCTCTTATATCTTAGCACATGATGACTGTAGGGGACAATTTGAGAAAAAACAAGAAAAATACAATTTTTAAAAGGTAAAATCCGAGCAAACTAAGAACTAATAATCCTTAACTTCATACATAGAACATACATGTACCTTATAATCCACCTTAATAGTTACATAAAATTAATGTAAGACAACCTTAAAACTAGAAATTGTACATGTTCAAATAGGTTTTCACTAACACTCTTATAAACCAAACCCTTATGTAATTGTTAACATATAACCCCTAACATATATAACCCTCTTAAGCTTATAAACCCTGATATAACCTCCCTATCCCCTACCATCTATAATCTCAATAACCTCTATCCCATTAACAACTAATAGAACCCTTGGTATCTATAAATACATCTAATCTCTAATCCTTACACCTTCTATTGCATCTAACTAAAATAACACTGGATTCCTATACCCTTTGATCCATAACCCTATAACCCATATCATTCCTAACCCATATGACTCCCAAAACAAATAACCACTTCCACAGTACATTATAACCCATAATATAAGACATAACCACTACAACTCCTAATCCCTAAAACTTTATATAACACCTATAAAATTTAATCCATAAACATTATAACCCTAAACCAGACACACCCTATAGGAGGTCTTGACAAGCTTAGTATTGATGTCTATGCTTGATGATATATTAGGCTATAATCAAGTTTTGGTAGATGAATTAAGGGATTACCTTAAGACACCTAACACCTAACTATTATAACTCAATCATGCCTAAACCCTAATATAACCCATCACTTGTATAACCTTTATACCCTTATAATTCATAACCACTATCCTCTATAACTTAACCCCTGTAACCCCTTACCTCCAACATGCATCAGTGTTAATTCTTAACTCATATAACACACTCATAGGCTTGCAAACAACCCATACAATGGACTCATGTGATGGTTGGAGCACTAGTCATTCAAGGCTATTGAGCTCGATAATATTCAACAATATCTTGAGGCACCACTTGTTTTCCTTCGTCGACCATGGCCAAGATCCTATGATATATAATCAGTGCACAAAACCTCCTAATGGAGTCCATATATTCCAACTCTGATGCTAAAAAACCCTTAGTTGATAGGGCTTGTGTTATGGTAATTTGTAGGTGTTGTTCATGGTGATTGATCCTAAGAAGTCATGTTTAGGGAATAAGTTCCAAGTTTTTTCCTCCCATCCTAACCATAGAATTTGAGATCAAGAAGGTCCAGTTAGGGCTTAAGACCCTTCTTTCCCCCTTAACCTGCATGTTAATCCCTCAAGACCCATTTCTATTGTACAAAACTTACTCATGGCACCATTATATCCTGCTTTGGATTCTAAAGAACACCAACTACAACCCTAAGAACCATTCCTAATGGGGGGTCTAACACATTTTTATTTAGGGCATATGTTTTAGTTTAATAATGGTACTTTTATCCCTCAAATAGTCCAAAAATAGCCTACAAGGGTCCTATGTGATGGCTCAAGGACTCGTCCAACACTATATCCTAAGAAGTTGTGTGGGTTGTAGTTGTTGTTCATAGAATTTAAGCCTAAGAATGTTCACTTAGGGAACAAGTACTCCCTTGTTTCCCTCCCTTGACCTTGGTTAGACCTTGAGACCAATTCTTGGTTCAAAAATAACTTATTCATGGTGCCCAAATTCCACTTTGAGGTGAATGATATGTTGCATAGGTCATATGTGGTGGTTTCACTACTAGTCTATGGTTCTTGAGCTTGAGAAGCAAGATTTAGGGTTGAAGACTCTTGCTTCCTTTCATCAACTATAGTCATGAACCTAAGACCCATCGATGATGATCAAGAAGACCTCATAATGTCACCCATATTCAACTAATTGGATGTCAAAGACTCCCTAGAGAGGACTCATGTCATGGTTTTTAGGTGTTGTCGATGGTGGTTCATGAGATCGAGAAGGTTTAGTTAGGGATTTAGGCCATTGTTTCCAACTTGCCATGTTTATGCCTCTACACCCATTTTCAATGTAAAAAACCTAATCATGATGCCTATATCCCTCTTAAAGGCCAATTATGTTATGTTATGTTTGTTTGAGGACTTGTTCAAGGCTCTTGATGAAAACTTGTTCGCCCATCCATGGTCTTGTGTGGTGACATGAGGACTTGTTCATGGTGCTTGAGATAGATATGGAATAGAAATTGCATTGATTTCATCTTATGAATTTTTTTGTGGTTCTATATAAGTAATTTAGGACCTAGATGTCATATTCTAGGGACCAATGGCCATGCACAAGGCTACAAATTAACCACAAAACATGCCCTCTATAGGAGGTCAATATCCTTAGTGTGGGATATGGGCTCCATTAGAAGGTTTTTTGCATGATAGGTGGGTCTCATAACATGGTTTGGGGGAGAAATCTAGGGAATTATTCCCTAAATTAATATTATTGATCTAATGTGCCACAATCAAGGCCTTAAACCACAACATAGACCCTTTAAAGTGGACCTTTGGCATGAAAGTGGACTATATTCATGAACCTAAGACCCATCCATGATGATCAATAAGACCTCATAATGTCACCCATATTCAACTAATTGGATGCCAAAGACTCCCTAGAGAGGATTCGTTTCATGATTTTTAGGCGTTGTCGATGGTGGTTCATGAGCTCGAGAAGGTTTAGTTAGGGATTTAGGACATTATTTCCAACTTTCCATGTTTATGCCTCTACACCCATTTTCAATGTACAAACCCCAATCATGATTCCTATATCCCTCTTAAAGGCCAATTAAGTTATGTTATGTTGGTTTGAGGACTTTTTCAAGGCTCTTGATGACAACTTATTCACCCATCCATGGTCTTGTGTGGTGACCTGAGTACTTGTTCATGGTTCTTAAGCTAGATATGGAATAGAAATTGCATTGATTTCATATTATGAATTTTTTTGTGGTTTTATATAAATAATTTAGGGCCTAGATGTCATATTCTAGGGACCAATGACCATGCACAAGGCTACAAATTAACCACAAAACATGCCCTCTATAGGAGGTCAATATCCTTAGAGTGGGATATGGGTTCCATTAGAAGGTTTTTTGCATGACAGGTGGGTGTCATACCATGGTTCGGGGGAGAAATCTAGGGAATTATTCCCTAAATTAATATTATTGATCTAATGTGCCATAATCAAGGCCTTAAACCACAACATACACCCTTTAAAGTGGACCTTTGGCATACAAGTGGAATATAGTCATGAACCTAAGACCCATCCATGATGATCAAGAAGACCTCATAATTTCACCCATATTAAACTAATTGGATGTCAAAGACTCCCTAGAGAGGACTCATGTCATGGTTTTTAGGTGTTGTTGATGGGGGTTCATGAGCTCGAGAAGGTTTAGTTAGGGATTTAAGCCATTGTTTCTAGATTGCCATGTTTATGCCTCTACACCCATTTTCAATGTACAAAACCTAATCATGATGCTTATATCCCTCTTAAATACCAATTAAGTTATGTTATGTTGGTTTGAGGACTTGTTCAAGGCTCTTGATGACAACTTGTTCACCCATCCATGGTCTCGTGTGGTGACTTGCGGACTTGTTCATGGTGCTTGAGCTAGATATGATATTTTTGGGGCTTGATTTGTTGTTTCCATCCCTTGACCATGAAGGTTAAGGGCTTGAGTGATCCATATTTTATGAGCAGAACGAAATGACTACATATTATTAACAAATGCTTAACACATAATAATAGAGATACAGTAAAACTGGTTTTCTATTCAATAAGGAAATAAGCTGAGACTGTAAAATGCAGCGGAAAACAAGCTTGTTGGAATGGTGGCGGCTCATCTCTGAGAAGACATGTGACAGATGCACTCATTCGCAAGAAGATGATTACAATGAGGCTCTCAAGGCCTTTTTACAATAAACAGGAGTTTCAAAAACCCTAAACATCCAAAAACCTAACCCTAGGAGATGAAGCGCCAAAAGTCACGTGGGCACCATTTGGGTAAGTCAATACATCAACTTCCCAGGTTTGTAAATTTTTCATACCTTCACCATTTTAGGCATACGATCTCTCATTTAGGGCCTCAAAATAGCTCCAGAAGTTCAGGACCCAAAAAATTGCTAAAAATAGTAAATTACCAAAATTTCCAGAAATTTGTTTTGAGCCAGCTGGAAAAGGTGGGTGGCCACTGATATCCACCTAGATCAATCCTCCCTCCTTAGGAAGAAATGGTTTCCATTGTGTTGATTTCTGCCATCATATGAGGAAATTTTTGCTGAATTTAGCCCCGGGTGAGCCAGTTGCCTTGGTGCAGCAACTTCCTTGCTTTGACGACTCAATAAAGTTGGATCCTTTGTTGTCGAGTGCCCTTGATCTGTGTGTCCACAATATGATCACTGGATGCATGTTGTATGTAGTCGGGGTTGAGCTCTGTTGGTTTCAATTGTTCTTCTACATCTGAGGTGTCCAATAATGGTGGGAAATAAGGCTGAAGGAGGTCCACGTTGAACACTGGGTGCAGGCCAAGGAAAGGAGGAATGTTGAGCTCAAAAGAATTATACCCCACATCCTTGGTGATGGTGTATGGCACATAACAAAGTGGGCGAAGCTTTCGATGGGGTCCTGTAAAGTGTTCTTTCTGCAAGTGAAACCAAAATTTGTTGCCCACCTGAAACTTATGTGGCACCCGATGTTGATCATGGCAGTTATTTTACTTGTCATTGGACTGTTGTAGGATATCCTAAACCTGTTGGTGGATGTGTTGGATCCTCGCAATGAACCAGGTGGATTTGTCAGCCTCAGTTGGAGCAGGAGAGGAGTTGGTCGAGGTGACCGCAAGGGGAAGTGCAACATCTATGGGACCCAATGGTTGGAATCCCAACCCCACCTCAAAGGGGTTGTGGTTGGTTGAGCTATGTAGGGCTTCGTTGTAGCTATGTTGGACATAAGGAAGACTCTCATCCCATGTGCGAGGGTGCTTGGAATTATACATGCGTAGGATATGCACGATTATTTGATTTACAACCTTGGTTTGGCCATCTGTTTGGGGGTGGAAGGTCATGGATTTGGTGAGCTTGGTGTCCAGTAGTGACTAGAGGCTCGAACAAAATGTGCTGATAAATCGAATGTCTCAATCTGAGACAATGGTTTGTGGGATTCCAAAATGTACCCAGATGCGTTGAAAGCAGAGCTTGGCAGTGGCTTCTGTTGTGGTTCCCTTCTTGCATGAAACCAGAATCACCATCTTAGAAAAGCGATCAACAACCACAAAAACACAGTCATTTCCCTTCTTGGTGGATGGGAGGCCTGACATGTAGTCCATTGAGATGGATTCACATGGCCTATCAAGAGTAGGAAGAGGGGTTTACAGAATCTATTTCTTAGTGGTTCGTTTGGAAATAGCGTAGGCAGTGCAAGACCTAATATACTTGTTGACCTCCTATCGAAGTTTCGTCTAGTAGAAATGTTTTTGTATCATCACCACTTTATTTTCAATGTCGAAGTGTCCTGTGACTCGAATGTAGTGGGCTTCCTAGATCATCTTCGCTCGCTCGCTTGACGAAACACAGTTATGTCCCAGATGACACGATAACCCATCTTGAAGATGGAAATTATCGACAAATGCCTTTGCACCCAACATTTGGTAGGTGGTGGCGAAGTCTAGGTCTGTCTCATAGAGTTGGGGCCATACAGAGGTCTCATGGTCGCAAGAGTCTAGCACTATGGTGAGTGCCGTGACTGGTGGTCTGTTGAGGCAATTAGCGACGTGGTTGGTGCTTCCTGTTTTATACTTGATGTTGAGGTGGAATTGCTGCAAGTGTGTGGACCACTTTTGATGGTAGTCATTCTGCAATTTCCCTTGTGTTTGCATGAACTACAATGGCTTATGATCAGTGTGGATGACTGTCTCCTTCCCAAGAATGTAATGTCTCCACTGGTGGAAGGCTTGCACAATGGAGTACATTTATTTTTCGTAACTAGGGTACTTATGGACAACATCTGATAGTCTCTCACTATGATAGGCCACGAGGTGGATGTGCTGAGTGAGAACGACACCCACAACATAGTATGAAGCATCTGTCTCAATCTCAAAGGGTTGTTGCAGGTTTGGTAGTGAAAGTACTGGGGATGAGCACAAGCACTGCTTCAAATCATCGAACACTTATTGTTGGGACTGGCCCCACACAAATATCTCCTTACCACCACCCCTGGTTATTTGGTTGAGGGCCCATGCAATATGGGATAATCCTAACACAAACCTGCGGTAGAAATTAGCAAGGCCCAAGAAGCTCCGAAGCTCAGTGAGTGTGGTTGGGGCTGGCCAGTCACGGATGACTTGGATCTTGGCTGGATCCACATGTACACCATGTTGATCAACGATGTAGCCTAGGTAATGGACCTTGTCCATGCTGAATGACAATTTTTCCAATTTGGCGTATAGCTTGTGCTTCCGTAGGGTGTGCAAAACCTCTTGAATATGCTGCAAGTGTTTGACCCAAGTCTTGCTGTAAATGAGAATGTCATCCAGATACACCACTACAAATGTATTGGTGAATGGTCATAGGATATCATCCATCATCCTCATGAAAGTGGATGGAGCATTTGTCAAACCAAAGGGTATGACCAACCATTCAAAAATGCCTTCCTTTGACTTGAAGGCGATCTTCCATACATCTTTCTGTTCTATCGGGACCTGGTCGTAGCCAGACTTCAGATCAATCTTATTGAAGTATTTGGCACCCGTGAGTTGATCAAGGAGGTTGTCGATTCAGGGAATTGGGTACCAGTTTCTCATTGTGATGTTATTCAGAGCCCGGTAATCAATGCAGAGTTGCCATGTTCCATCTTTCTTCTGTACCATCATGATGAGTTGGGACGAATGTGCCCCTTGTGTAGAAGTTCTTGGATCTTTCGCTTGATATCCTCATTCTCTAACAGAGAGTGGCGATAGACTATCCCATTGGGAAACGGTGAATCGGGGTCATATCGATGGGGTGCTTGACCTAGCAGTGAAGAGGTACCCCAGTAGGTGAGGAGAAGATATCTGATTATTCTTCCATGACCTTATCTACTTGCTTCTGCTGTGTGGAGAGGCCTTCCATAGAGACCCTAGATGTGGCATTGATCTTTCGCTCATTTTGAGAGAGAATCAAGAAGAAGACAAACTTCCCCGTCTCAGAGATGACCTTCCTGCATTGCTTAGCAGAGATCAAGGAAATAACACTAGGTGGGACAGCCTTGGGTATCCTGTACAATTTAATGTTCAAAGTAATAATAACACTACGAGGCCTAGACTCATATAAAACATGACGTTTCCATAAATAAGGTTGGCCCAAAAGAACATCACAAACTTCGAGAGGATAAACATCACACAATACCTCATCTTTGAAGGGCTTGATGTTGTACGACAGTCGACACTGTTGGCTGACGCAGAGATTGCTTCCTTGGTGGAGCCATCTAGTGGTGTAGGGTTGTGGGTGCGGCGTTGTCAGCAAGATCAACCACTTGACGACCTCTGCTGATATGAGGTTCTTCTGGCTATTTTTATCAATGATGAAGTGTATCGAGGTGCCTTTTACCCACATCTGTGAATGGAAGAGGCACTCTCATTATTCTGGCTCGTGTAGTTCACCATGTTGGAGCTTGGTGGTAGCAACGGTGACACTGGGTTCCATGTCAATGATATGTATTCCCCTTTCTGGTTCTAACTTAGAGTCAAACCCCACATCTGATTCAGAGTCTTTCACTTCAGCCACCAGCGACTGCTTTGAGCGACAGTCAACAGTGTTATGCCAAGGGCTCTTATGGAAGTCGCACCACTTCCTGGTATCTTTCTTCATCTTTTCGATGTCCTTCTTTGCTTGCGGCTTGGACTAGTTGTCCTGATACTGTTGATATTTGCTCTATCCTTTGTTCTGTGGATTGGGGCCGCCCCTTCTTGGTTTTTTTTGTGAGGGGTTCCTCGACACAAATTGTCGCATCTTTTGTTTGAGCTTATGCTTAATTTTGATGACATATCATTAGGCCGTGCCCAAGGATGAGATGTTTAGAAATTCCATTTCGGTCTGGATGTATCTATGCAGAGTACCATGATACTTGAGCACCAAATTTTTCTCTGAATATTTGATACCCTCCTTGGTGCGCAAGGTATGGAAGATATTTATGAAATCTGGCACTGCTTGGTCTCTTTCTTTCCGCAGTGTGGTCCATTTGGTATACAAGTCATCATAACTTCCAAAAACATAGTATTGTTCCTTAATAACATCCCTGAAGGATTCCCATGTGGCCATGACTGTAAATAATAAGGGTTCCTCTATTTCCTTTTTCTCACAGAAAGTTTCCCACCAATATTTGACATGGGGAACATCTTTGAGGAGCACAAAAGTAATCTTTTCTCTATTCGAAAAGTTATGGATAGAAAAATACCCTTCTATTAGATTCAACCATGTGTCTAAAACATTTTCATCTATCTTACCTTCAAATATAGGAATATCGAAGTTTATTTGTACCTTGAAGGGGGCGACGCCTCTGCTCGAAGAAGATGCGTTGCATGTTGGTAGCCGCCGAAGGATTTGTGCAAAACTATCCATCATCTCATTCCTCTATTGCATAAGGGCTTCCTTAATCAACAGTTTGAAAGGATCTCATGTCCCATCATATTTCTTTTCTCCTGCCATGATAGGTTGCTTGCGCATGCGAGAGTTTTTGTCCTCAAGAGAAACAAGCTCGAGACCCAACCCTTTGTACTCCGACCTCGTTGGGGACATGCATTAAGACGACAAGGAGTAGACTGCTCTGATACCATTGATCTAGATTTTATGAGTAGAATGAAATGACTATAGATTATTAACAGATTCTTAATGAAAAATAACAAAGATACAGTAAAATTGGTTTTCTATTCAATAAGGAAATAAGCTGAAACTGTAAAATGCAACGGAAAACAAACTTGTTGTAATGGTGGTGGCTTATCTTTGAGAAGAGATGTGACAGTTGTGCGCATTCACAAGAATATGATTAAAATGAGGCTCTCAAGGCCTTTTTACAATAAATAAGAGTTTCAAAAACGCTAAACATCCAAAAACCTAACCCTAGGAGATGAAGTGCCAAAAGTCATGTGGGCCCCATTTGGGTAAGTCAGTACATCAACTTCTCGGGGTTGTAAATTTTGCATACGATCTTATTTTTAGGAGTACGATAGCCCATTGGAAATATCTATTCAAGGACTACAATAGTTGCACAAAATTTCATGATGATAATTTGAAACCGCAAAATACCCAAAAAAACGTCATTTAGGGCCTCAAAACGGCTCCGGAAGTTCAGGACCAGAAAAACTGCTAAAAATAGTAAATTACCAAAAATTCCAAAAAGTTGTTTTGAGCCAGATGGAAAAGGTGGGTGGCCACTGATATCCATCTAGATCAATCCTCCCTCCTTAGGAAGAAATAGTCTCCATTGCATTGAGTTCCCCCATCAGATGAGGAAATTTTCGCTGAATTTGGCCCGGGGTGAGCCACTTGCCTTGGCACAGGAGCTACCTTGCTTTGACGACTCGATAAAGTTGGATCCTTTGTTGTCGAGTGCCCTTGATCTGTGTGTCTACAATCTGATCACTGGATGCCTTTTGTATGTAGTGGGGGTTGAGCTTTGTTGGTGTCAGTTGTTCTTCTATGTCTGAGGTGTCCAATAATGGTGGGAAATAAGGCCGAAGGAGGTCCATGTTGAACACTGGGTGTAGGTCAAGGAAAGGAGGAATGTTGAGCTCAAAATCATTTTCCCCATAGCCTTAGTGATGGTGTAAGACCCATAATGGAGTGGGTGAAGCTTTTGATGGGGTCCTTTAGGGCGTTCTTACTTCAAGTGCAACCAAACTTTGTCGCCCACCTAAAACTTATGTGGCACCCGATGTTGATCATGGGACTGCTTGTACTTGTCATTGGACTATTGTAAGATATCTTGAACTTGTTGGCAAATGTGTTGGATCCTCTCAATGAACTGAGTGGATTTGTCAACCTTAGTTGGAGCAAGAGAGAAGTCGGTCGAGGTGACTACAAGGGGAAGTGAAACATCTATGGGACCCGATGGTTGGAATCTCAACCCCACCTGAAAGGGGCTATGGCTGGTTGATCTATGCAGGGCTCAGTTGTATCTATGTTGGACATAGGGAAGACTCTCATCCCATGTGCGAGGGTGATTGGAATTATACATGCATAGGATATGCATGATCATTCGATTTATGACCTCGTTTTGGTCATCTGTCTGGGGGTGGAAGGTCATGGATTTGGTGAGCTTGGTGTCCAGCAGTGACCAGAGGCTCGACCATAATGTGCTGATAAATCGACTGTCCTGATATGATACAATGGTTTCTGGGATTCCAAAATGTACCCAAACTCGTTCAAAGAAGAGCTTGGTAGTGGCTTCTACTGTGATTCTCTTCTTGCAGGCAACCAGAATCGTCATCTTAGAAAAACGATCAACAACCACAAAAACACATTCATTTCCCCGCTTGGTGGATGGGAAGCCCGACATGTAGTCCATTGAGATGGATTCCCATGGCCTGTCAAGAGTAGGAAGGGGGGTGTACAGGCCCTATTTTTTAGTGGTCGATTTGGAAATAGCGAAGGAAGTGCAAGACCTCATATACTTGCTGACCTCCTGTCGAAGTTTTGGCCAGTAGAAATGTTTTTGTAGCATAGCCACTTTATTTTTGACATCGAAGTGTCCTGCCACCTGATTGTAGTGGGCTTCCCAGATCATCTTTGCTCGATCTCTTGATGGAACATAGATATGGACCAGACGACACAACAACCCATCATGAATATGGAAATTATTGACAAATGCCTTTGCATGCAACATTTTGTAGGTGGTGGTGAAGTCCAGGTCTGTCTCATAGAGTTGGGGCCATACAGAGGTCTCATGGCCACAAGATTCTAGCACTGTGGTGAGTTCCACGACTAGTGGTCCGCTGAGGCAATCAATGACGCGATTGGTGCTTCATGTTTTATACTTGATGTTGAGGTGGAATTGCTGCAAGTATGTGGAACACTTTTGATGGTGGTCATTCTGCAATTTTCCTTGTGTCTGCATGAACTACAATGGCTTATGATCAATGTGGATGATTTTCTCCTTCCCAAGAATGTAATGTCTCCACTGGCGACAGGCTTGCACAATGGAGTACATTTCTTTTTCATAACTGGGGTACTTACGGACAACATCTGATAGTGTCTCACTATGATAGGCCATGGGGTGGCCATCCTGAGTGAGAAAGAAAACCACAACATAGTTTGAAGCATCTGTCTCAATCTCAAAGGGTTGTTGTAGGTCTAGTAGTGAAAGTATTGGGGCTGAGCACAAGCGTTGCTTCAAATCATCAAACTCTTGTTTTTGGGACTGGCCCCATGCAAATTTGATATTACCATGACCCCTGGTTATTTGGATGAGGGCCCATGCAATATGGGAGAATCCCAGCACGAACCTGTGGTAGAAATCGGCAAGGCCCAAGAAGATCTGAAGCTCAGTGAGTGTGGTTGGGGCTGGACAGTCATGGATGACTTGGATCTTGGTTGGATCCAAATGTACACCATGTTGATCAACAATGTAGCCTAGGTAATGGACCTTGTCCATGCCGAATGAGAATTTTTCCAAGTTGGCGTATAGCTTGTGCTGCCGCAGGGTGTGTAGAACCTATTGAATATGTTGCAAGTGTTCGACCCAAGTCTTGTTGTAAATGAGAATTTCATCGAGATACACCACTACAAAAGTATTGGTGAATGGTCGTAGGATATCATCCATCATCCTCATGAAAGTAGTTGGAGAGTTTGTCAAACCAAAGGGCATGACCAACCATTCAAAAAGGCCTTCCTTTGACTTGAAGGCGGTCTTCCATACATCTGTCTTTTCTATCAGGACCTGGTGGTAGCCATACGTCATATCAATATTACTAAAGTATTTGGCCCCCATGAGTTGATCAAGGAGGTCATCGATTTAGGGAATCGAGTATCGGTTTCTTACTGTGATTTTATTCAAATCTCAATAATCAATGTAGATTCACCAGGTTCCATCTTTCTTCTGTACTAGCATGATTGGGTTCCTGCAAGGTGACGAGATGGGATGGATGTTCCCCTTGTGGAGAAGTTCTTGTATTTGTTTCTTGATCTCCTCATTCTTTAACAGAGAGCGACGATAGATTGGCTCATTGGGAAGTGGTTTTTTGGGGGTCAGATTGATGGGGCTCTTGACCTGGAAGTGCAGAGGTACCCTGGTAGGTGAGGAGAAGTTATCTGAGTATTCTTCCACGACCTTATCTACTTGCTTCTGCTGTGTGGAGAGGTCGCCTGTAGAGACCCTAGATGTGGCTGTGATCTTTCGCTCATTTTGATAGTGAATCACGAAGAAGAAAAACTTCCCCATCTAAGAGATGACCTTCTTGCATTTCTTAGCAAAGATCAAGGAAATAACACTAGGTGGGACAACCTCGGGTATCTTGTACAATTTCCTATTCAAAGTAATAATAACACTACGAGGCCTAGAATCATATACAACATGATGTTTCCATAAATAAGGTTGGCCCAAAAGAACATCACAAACTTTGAGAGGAGAAACATCACACCATACCTCGTCTTTGAAGGGCTTGATGTCGTACGACAATCGACACTGTTGGCTGACGCGGAGATTGCTTCCTTGGCGGAGCCATCCAATGGTGTAGGGTTGTGGGTGCAGCATTATCGGCAGGGCCAGCCACTTGATGACCTCTACTGAGATGAGTTTCTTATGGATACCACCATCAATGATGAAGTGCAGAGGGGTGCCTTTTACCCACATCTATGAATGGAAGAGGCGCTCTCATTCTTCTAGCTCGTCTGGTTCACCATGCTGGAGCTTGGTGGTAGCAACGGTGGCACTGGGTTCCGTGTCAATGATCCATCTTCCCCTTTCTGGTTCTGACTTAGAGTTAGAACCTGCATCTGATTAAGAGGCTTTCACTTTAGTCACCAGTGACTGCTTTGAGTGGTAGTCAACAATGTTATGCCAAGGGATCTTATGGAAGTCACACCACTTCTCAGTATCTTTCTTTGTCTTTTCGTTGTCCTACTTTGCTTATGGCTTGGACTGGTTGTCCTGATATTGTCCATATTTTCTTTGTCCTTTGTTCTGTGGGTTGGGGCCGCCCCTTCTTGGCTTTTGTTGTGAGGGGTTCCCCAACCCAAATTGTTGCGTCTTTTGTTTGAGCTTCTACTCGATTTTGATGCCATATCGGTAGGCCACGCCCAAGGATGAGATGTATAGAAATTCCATTTCAGTCTGGATGTATCTATACAGAGCACCGCGATACTTGAGCACTAGATGTCGCTTCAAATATTTGATACCCAGCTTGGTGCGCAAGGTATGGAAGATATTTGTGAAATATGGCATTGCTTGGTCTCTTTCTTGCCGCAGTGTGGTCCATTTGGTATACAAGTCGTCATAACTTCTGATAGGGTAGTATTGTTCCTTAATAGAATCCCTGAAGGATTCCCAGGTGGCCGTGACTGTAAATAATGAGGTATCCTCTGTTTCATTTTTCTCACAGAAAGTTTCCCACCAATCTTTGACATGGGGAATGGATTTGAGGAGCACAAAAGTAATCTTTTGTCTATTCGAAAAGTTACAGATAGAAAAATACCCTTCTAGTAGATTCAACCACTTGTCTACAACATCTTCATCTATCTAACCTTCAAATATAGGAATATCAAAGTTTATTTATACCTTGAAGGGGGCAGCGCCTCCACTCGAAGAAGATGCATCGCATGTTGGTAGTCACCGAAGGATTTGTGCGAAACTATCCATCATCTCGTTCTTCTATTGCATGAGGGATTCCTCAATCAACAGTTTTAAAGGATCTCCTGTCCCATCATCTTTCTTTTCTCCTGCCATGATAGTCGCTTGGGTGTGCAAGAGCTTTTGTCCTCAAGAGAAACAAGATCGAGACCCAACTCTTTGTACTCTAATCACGTGGGGGAAATGCATTAAGACGACAAGGAGAAGACCGCTCTGATACCACTGATCTAGATTTTAGGAGAAGAATGAAATGACTACATATTATTAACATATTCTTAATGCAAAATAACAAAGATACATTAAAACTGGTTTTCTATTCAATAAGGAAATAAGATGAAACTTTAAAATGCAGTGGAAAACAAGCTTGCTCGAATGGTGGTGGCTTATCTCTGAGAAGAGTTGCGACGACTACACTCATTCACAAGAAGATGATTACAATGAGGCTCTCAAGGCCTTTTTACAATAATCAAGAGTTTCAAAAACCCTAAACATCCAAAAACCTAACCCTAGGATATGAAGTGCCAAAATTCATGTGGGCCCCGTTTGGGTAAGTCAGTACATCAACTTCCTAGGATCGTAACTTTTGCATACGATCTTCATTTTAGGCGTACGATAGCCCATTGGAGAGATCTATTCGAGGAATACAACAGTTGCAAAAAATTTCATGATGAAGTTTTGCAACCGCAAAATAGCCAAAAAAACGTCGTTTAGGGCCTCAAAACGACTCTGGAAGTTCAGGACCCGAAAAACTGCTAGAAATAGTAAATTACCAAAATTTCCAAAAAATTGTTTTGAGCCAGCTGGAAAAGGTGGGTGGCTACCGATATCCACCTAGATCATTGAAGCTTGTTTCCCTACCACAACCATGGTTAATTCCATGAGACCCATATGCACATATTATGAAAAACATATAAAAGGTGATGGTCTAGGTGTTGTTCATGACACATGAGCTTCAAAATGTTCAATTATGGCTTAAGTCCTTTACTCCCCCCTTAACAATTTTTAAGTTTTAAGAACCATTTCTAGCAAACAAAACCTACTCATGGAAAATATATCCTACAACTTGGAGGCCTTCAAGGAAGCCTTAGAAATGAGTGATGTGTTCGTTAATGCCTCTCTACCCATCCTTACTGCAAAAAACCTCCTAATGGTGTCCTTATCCAACTCTGATGCTAAGGACCCCCTATAGAGGAATTGTGTTGTGGTTTCTAGGTGTTTTTCATGATGAATGAGCCTAAGAAGTGTCATTTAGGGTCCTCATATCCCTTGACATTGGTTAGACCTTAATACTAATTATTGGTTCATGTATGGGTTATTTTCCCATCTTTCCACCTAAGTTTCATAATTTTTATAGTGATAATTACTAAAATAAATTACCCCTTCATAAAAAAATCAAAGAGTAAATATCTATTCTTAATACAATTTAAAAAAACAAATATTAAAATCCTTTAATACAAATAATTATTACTTATTTTTTTTTATATCTACTCTACTCAATATGAAAATGTAGAAATAACCTTCGATTTCACCTATACGCTTTGAGGTGGAGAGAGGGCTTGGTAAGGCTGATTTCTTAATTATTAAGGCAAGTTTTCTTTAAGGCAGAAACATAATTCGATTTCACCCATACACTTTGAGGCCGAGACAGGGTTTGGTAAGGTGATATTTCTTAATTAGGCAGGTTTTCTGTAAGGTGGAAACATAATTCAAATCAGTTACCTAGATTCTTCAAGAAAACAAGCCCATCCGAGACCGAGCAGACCGAGCAGACCGAGAAAGGAGACTCTGGTACCTATCTCTTGCTTAATTTAATCTAGGTTTGGGTCATCTTAGGCTGATCATACCGAGATAGGAGGCGCAAGAGTACTATGGAGGGAAAAGATCCGCGAGAGTGTCAAAGGCCTACACCCATACGCTTTGAGGAGATAGGATTTGGTAAGGCGGGCTTTCTTTGATGCGACACTATTGAGGGAAAAGAGGCACAAGAGGTACATTTGAGACCGAGGGAAAGGAGGGAAATATCATACTGATAAAGGAGGCTCGAGACTGTCAAGGGAAAGGAGGCACGCGAATGTGGGAAATAATGGTGAGTATAACCTTTGCACACTCAAATTTTGCATGTATTTGACAATTAATAAAAGGGAGCCATGATCAACCTAGGTTTTGGGAATATTTTGTCACCACTATTCCATCGCATCCAAGCCCTAATTGACCATTCCCCAAGTCACAATGTGTTATTTATTCATCACTATTGTTGGGAAAAACACCCTACGTACTAGCAAACTAGGGTCAGACTTGCATGCAGATTTCGACCGAAGAGAAACTACTTTTTTACCTACAACCCAAGATTTAAACCCCTTTTTCATAGTAAATGCATGGAAAAGGACCACCAACCTTATTACTGGCATTCGATGTAGATCCTCCATTGCTCTTCGATTACTTGTTTGCACTACTCCTTCCACAGATGACCTGCACTCAAGACAAACAACAACTATGCATGCATGCTACTTCTATACTCAAGGGTTAGAAATCAAGCATAAATTAATCAAACCATATAAAATTCATGCATTGGGATGGGAACAATATTCTTTTTATTACTGAAAGTGAATCAACTTACAAAAAGTCTGAGACCGGCCACCACTCCTTGAACCTAATCCTGGGCTCCTCTTCTTCTATCCTTCAATTGCTTTGCATTAAATCTCCTTTGGCATGAGGAAAGGCTAAAGGGTTGGGACAATGGATTACGTAAATGGGTAGATTTTCTTTGCTATATTTTTTTCTCTTCCAAATGGTACCCCCACCCCTTCTTTTATAGGCTAGAAGGAGCTAGGGTTTTGGACAAACCCTTGACCATGCATGGCTTGGAGTTTTAGTTAACTGACCCATAGCTTTTTGTTCTGTTGGAAAATTTCCTTTTTTTGTTCTTTGTTAGGTACACACGGGCTATTGTGAGTCAGCCAGCGTGCACACGCGTGTAGTAATGGGTTAGGGCACATGGGCCTTAACACAAGAGGATTTTCGAAGAGTTGTTCAGCACATTTTTGGCAAAGAAGGGATATGAGTTGGCCTGATGCTAGGTAAGCATGTGTGGTGCAATTTAGGGTTATAACAGATGCCCCTAATGTGTGAGGGAAGAATAGCATCTGATGGCCGAAATACATTACCAATCTTTATTGATGTGTCGAATGATTGAGCCCAAGGATCAGGAACCAGGAGGTGTCGTCTGCAAAATAACAAATGTCTCACCGAGGCGGGCATACCCATTCTCGGGATAAAATAGAACCATGGCTACCAATCAAATACACTGTAGATCCATGTCAAATAACTATAAAGAGTAGCCACAAATAATACACAGCGGAGCTACATCTCAAAATTAGAAAGATATACATATAGCGTATCCATCTTCCAGAAGCTGATTCAGCCTGATGGCTGGACTTCAGAGCTCGAGAAACAACTTCAAAATCTTCTTAAACTCAGTTAGGAGTGTAATATGAGTGTACGACTACACTACCTAGAGGTCTTCGACGACTCGTCGGTTATGGACTTGATAATCTTGATGATCGGACTGGAGGCTTCAGTGATATTGAGCAAGGACTTGATTGGATGCTCAGGATGGCTGGGTATGCAGACAAGAGACATATTGTAGAGGGGTCGACTCAGGCTTAGTGACAAACTTCCCTTGGACAATAGCATGACAAGTGATAAGACTCAGGCAGCATATATGTTAATCATAAGTCTACGAAGCAGGAGGCAACGCAA
>SNQJ01S0043224.1:131307-176376 GCA_010110895.2 Picea sitchensis
CTTTTTTCATTCTTTGTTAGATACACACGGGCTGTTGTGAGTTAGCCAATGTGCACACGCGTGCAGTAATGGGTTAGGGTGTGTGGGCCTTGACACAAGAGGATTTTCAAAGAGTTGCTCAACAAATGTTTTGCAAAGAAGGGATATGAGTTGGCCTGATTCCAAGTAAGAATGTGTGGTGCGATTTAGGGTTATAACAATCACCCTAAGCCCACATTCTTGCAATCAAGCATGAAAGCCCAGCTAAGTTCCATGACTCTCTGAAATGAAAAATTGAAGGCCATAATATCAAACCAAACTCTATAATTGAGGGTCATGGAAGGAGATATGTCATGTGCCCTTTACATGGAAATTTATTTTTCTCCTATCTTCTCTTTCATGCAGTTTCAAGATCCATTCAGATCTGTAACTTTCCTCTTTCAGTTATGGATAATTTAACCAAAAGCATATTATTATATTATTTTTCAGTTTTGGTCCATTTTCCTTTAGTTATGAGAAAGATATAACAAACCCAATCCTGTCATTGTTGTTATGTTCAACTTGGGCTTACCTACTTCATGTACCTTGAATATTTTTGCCCATATAATAGTCTCATGGCCTCAAAACCATCATTCTATTCACTATGATATTTACCAACACTAAAGGGTTTGAATGGATATTATTTGATTTCATATTTATCATTATAAACTCAACCTCAAAATGATTTTTTTAATTTCCATTACTCATTATAATTATGAGCATAGTTTGGCCTATATTACTCATTACAAGTATGAGAAAAATTTGGCCTATACGAAACCTTTGGATTTACCAACACTTGTGAGGTTTGAATCAAACACCATTTCACCTTCTTACATTGGATTTAAAATATTAAAAGGGCACCATACTCAAGCATAATCAATCTATCATGGTTTGTTTGATTTTTTTTTTTTAGTTCTTGTCTTACCTTATAAATGATAGCATAAGATTTAGTTTCGGGTTATGTTTCCCATGTATGTCATATATTGATGATTGTTGTGGTTGTGGGAATCATGCTTCATTAGTTCAAACCCAAAACCCATATGAATTTGATCCCAAAACCCATATCAATTTTCTTCATTAAGAGTGTTTTACAATGAAAAACATTTTAAGAGTCGTTCCTAATTTCACATGCTTACTATTAATCACTTACATAGAATTGGGCCTTTACTAGCACTTTTTCAAACACAATTTGCCTCATTTGTTAGCCAACATGTGTTCCCTCACTTTTTCACTCTTTCTATAAACAACTATAAAAGGATCATAAATCAATGCATTAGATAGATGCACTATTTTTCTTCAATTATACTCCAGTCAGTTTATGATTGCTTGAATATGTTGGGTCTATAAGGCTAATTGTAAATTTCATTTGCATTTATATTTGGTTTGTTAGAAGTGTTTTTGGAGTTTTGGCTCCCATGACCCCAAAAGGGGATATGACAAAGGGCCATAGATGTATGAAGTGGTGGGAGAAAGAAAATAATAATGTTTTATTTCCATTTTAATGCATAATTAGATTAATTTTCCAAATTATATCAAATAGGCCATTTGTACTTGGGTGACCCAAATATCCAACCAAGTCTATTTCCTTTTCCACCTAATTTGTAGCCTCACTTGAGCATATCCGAGATAAACCTTACTGTTTCACCCACTAATGATGGCTAGAACCCTAATATTACTCCATATTTCATTGGTAAAGATAGATGGGGAAACCCACACTTGGATCTTGTTATCCTGAGAGCCCCTAAAATTCCACCCTTTTATTTGATTATACTTATTTGAAACCAACTTACCAAATATGTAGAGGTCACCACTCTTGTACCCACTATTATTGATAGAGGAAACAATTGAAGAATATGCAAGTTCCATCTATGCCTCTATAGGACCCCTAAAATGATCCTACGACATTCCATGTTATTATGAAATCCAGTGATATCACTTCCATTGTTGATCATGTTGCTAGCTGATCCCACCACATCCATTTTTCCTTCACCACTCAATTGTTAAAATATGATACGAGGATGATGATTTACTTTGAGGATATGCACTTAGAGGTTTATGTCCCTATGTATTTTTCTTTGAGTACCCATTTCCCATTTCCCTTGAATAATTCTTGGTCATCCACAAGGCGAAGCCCTTGTGATCCTTATGAGTATATTTAAGATGTGCATGGTGGTCTCTGTAATCATAAAATTTTACTATGTTAGAAATGATGGCATTTGATTAAATGTTGTATATGTGTACTAAATGAACAATGACATTTGCATGGTATTTTTAAAATTTGGGTTTTTTTTCTTCCATTTATCCGGATAATTAGCTCATACTTTTTGTCATTAGCAATAATGCACACATAGTAATCTATCAAGAAATTATTTATTTTCTTAAAACCTCTTGCTCCTTCCCATAGCTAGTTTTCATCGAAGTTGAAATTCTTGCATTTCATTTTCCTCTTGCATGGTTTAAAGAGTCGAGTCAAAATGCCATCAGTTTCACGACCACTCCTTTGAGTAACAATAGCCTAAAATCAAGCGCTAATTAAAATTTATCTAGCAACTTTTATAGGGCTATTCAAACCCATCTTAGCTTAGGTGTAGAGATTTGGAATAGGATTGTGAGAATAAATTTCCAAAGATGCTACACAAACATAAAGCCTTGAGTTAGGGAGTGAAATCTAGTTGCTAAATCACTGACTTTGGGAAGCCCTTCTAACACAAGGGTCAATCAAGAGGTCACATTGGGGCCCTTGGAGTAATCAACCCTACTTTGTTGGTCTTGGTTTCAACTGTCGATTGTCCCCCCTCTACTTTGGTATAGTAGGTGGTACCATAGAGGCCATAATATTTTAGACTACCTACACAAGGTGACAACACAGGGAAGGTGGTGTTGTACCTGGGATCGACGTTGGCTAGACTCACTCGGACTCCTTGGAGGGTTTCCCACTACCCGGTGAGGTAACTTGCACCAGGGCATTATTTTTTTAAGAATATTGTCAATGTAACTTTCCCACCCGCCGAAACTCAACCCCTTCACGCATCGATCCTATGATGTTGGATTCCATTACCAACTAGCGCTTCTTTGTGAGAAGGTTTGTTTGCATGCTTGACTCCTAGATTAATTAACATGTGTTTTTTTTTGTCTCCTTAGTTGGCCTTAGGATTGAGTTTTTGTCTAATGGCATTAGTTCCAGGTTAATTCCTCATTTGATCAATACAAAATATGGATACCATTAAAATAAAATGGAATAAAGAGATAACAAATAGATCATACCTAACTTACGTATTATAATTATCCAACATTGTTCTTTACACTTAGTGCAACAAACACCAAATGGAATGGTTTACACAAGGTCAATGAGGAATGTGATTGGAGAATTAAAAATATTATCATAAACTCACATGTCAGATATTTGTACATGCACCATAGATTCACAATCTTTGTCCAAGAGAAATTCCTCCATGCAAAATTGTCCACATCAGAATTGTCCATGTCCTTGATGGAAATATATAAAATTCCCTTGAATATATTTTAGTCCTTGTCCTGCTTAAAAATAATGATCCCATTCTGGAAGTGGTCAAAGACTACTTTTATCCCCCCTCTATATGTTAAATTCTACTTCTTATATTATTCTTCGCCTACAATAGGGAGTGGTGTGTCCCTTTTCTCGAAAATAAGTGAGGTTCCTCTTCTTTGTCTTTGGCATCCTACATGGTTACTTCCCAAAGTAATTCCTTCTCTGGGGTTTTACCTCTATATGACGGATCCATTCAATTTAACATTATTTACATGCAGCTAGGTTAAATCACTTCTCATGATCCCTTTCCCCATATCCACCATTCGGTATGCCTCCAAGGTGTTGCGATAGAGTTCTCGCAAGGCCTTGATATATTGTGAGGTCCTCACATTCAAATCACTAAAACTCCCTCTTAGCTTGAAACTCACCTATCTTTCAAGCAAGAGGGAATCCCCTCCTCTTAGATAAATAGTTGTTTCCCTTGACCTGACCGTCTCCCGACCTCTTCAACATATCCCCCTTTTGATGGAACATATATCTTTCCTTCTTTCTCTCAAGTGGTTTCTCCAATCACTATCCATGACCCAAATGAACCTCATGTATCCCCATCAAACATCTCATTAGCCCTTAAATCCATGAGTCTTGGTACATATATATTGATGGTTCCTCAAACTTTACCTTGAACTTCTATCCTTGATATATTCTAAACAAGAAAAGTAAATGTATAACAACAACAATTGGCCCCTTACAATCAAAACTTTCCAAACCTTAGCCAAGGAATGTTAATTTCCTACTCCAAAACATTCATCTCCATATGTAAACCAAGTATTCGTGTCAACCTATACATAATATAAAAACCAATCATTCATGTCAAACTCTACACAACCCATAAACCAAGAATTCATGTAAACCTCTACACAACACAAAAACCTACAAGCATACATCCAACATTCTCCCAACCTCTTGGACAGGAATACATGTAGCCTCAAAACTATAACATTTAGGTAAACTAGAATCCAATAATGAACATTTTCAACATTCCCCCCTCTTGCATCCATGGTATATGACCACGTACTCATCCAAGTATGGGAGGTGAAGGTGGGAATATACCACCATTCGGTTTTCCTCCATGGTGTTGAGCTAGAGTTCTCGCAAGGCCTTGATATATTGTGAGGTCCTCACATTCAACTCACTAAACCTCCCTCTTAGCTTGAAACTCACCTATCTTCCAAGAAAGAGGGAATACCCTCCTCTTAGAACAATAGTTTTTTCCCTTGATCTGATCCTCTCCCGACCTCTTCAACATATCCCCCTTTTGATGGAACACCTATCTTTCCTTCTTTCTCTCAAGTGGTTGCTCCACTCACTAGCCATGGCCCAAATGAACCTAGGGTATCCCCATAAACCATTCCATTATCCCTTAGATCCACAAGTCTTGGTACATCTATATTGAGGGTTCCTCAAACTTTACCTTGAACTTCTATCCTTGATATATTCTAAACAAGCAAAGTAAATGTGTAGCAACAACGATTGGCCCCTTACAATCAGAACTTTCCAAACCTTAGCCAAGAAATGTTAATGTCCTACTCCAAAGCATTCATCTCCATATGTAAACCAAGTATTCATGCCAACCTATACATAATCTAAAATCCAAGCATTCGTTTCAAACTCTACACAATCCATAAACCAAACATTCATGTAAACTTCTACACAACCCAAAAACCTACAAGCATATATCCAACATTCTCCCAACCTCTTGGACATGAATACATGCAGCCTCAAAACTCTAACGTTTAGGGAAGCTAGAATCCAATCATGAACATGTTCAACATTCCACCCTCTTTCATCCATGGTATATGACCACGTACTCATCCAAGTATGGGAGGCGAAGGTGAGAATATACCACCATTTGGTTTTCCTCCAAGGTGTTGAGTTAGAGTTCTCGCAATGCCTTGATATATTATGAGGTCCTCACATTAAACTCACTAAACCTCTCTCTTAGCTTGAAACTCACCTCTCTTCCAAGAAAGAGGGAAGACCCTCCTCTTAGATCAATAGTTGTTTCCCTTGATTTGACCCTCTCCCGGCCTCTTCAACATATCCCCCTTTTGATGGAACATATATATGTCCTTCTTTCTCTCAAGTGGTTGATCCACTCACTATCCATGGCCCAATTGAACCTCAGGTCTCTCCATCAACCATCCCATTATCCCTTAGATCCATGAGTCTTGGTACATCTATATTGATGGTTCCTCAAACTTTAACTTGAACTTTTTTCCTTGATATATTCTAAACAAGAAAAGTAAATGTGTAGCAACAACAAGTGGTCCCTTACAATAAAAACTTTCCAAACCTTAGCCAAGGAATGTTAATGCCCTACTCCAAAACATTTATCTCCATATGTAAACCAAGTATTCATGTCAACCTATACACAATATAAAAAACAAGCATTCATGTCAAAATCTACACAACCCATAAACCAAGCATTCACGTAAACCTCTACACAACCCAAAAACCTGCAAGCATACATCCAACATTCTCCCAACCTCTTGGATAGGAATACATGCAACCTCAAAACTCTAACCTTTAGGGAATATAGAATCCAATCATGAACATGTTCAACATTCCACCCTCTTTCATCCATGGTATATGACCACGTACTCATCTAAGTATGGGAGGTGAAGGTGGGAATATACCACCATTCAGTTTGCCTCCAAGCTGTTGAGCTAGAGTTCTCTCAAGGCCTTGATATATTGTGAGGTTCTCACATTCAAATCACTAAACCTCCCTCTTAGCTTCAAATTCACCTCTCTTCCAAGCAAGAGGGAAGCCCCTCCTCTTAGATCAATAGTTGTGTCCCTTGATCTAACCCTCTCCCGACCTCTTCAACATATCCCCCTTTTTATGGAACATATATCTTTCCTTCTTTCTCTCAAGTGGTTTCTCCACTCACTATCCATGGCCTAATTGAACTTCGGGTCTCCCCATCAACCATCCCATTATCCCTTAGATCCATGAGTCTTGGTACATCTATATTGATGGTTCCTCAAACTTTACCTTGAACTTCTATCCTTGATATATTCTAAACAAGCAAAGTAAATGTGTAGCAACAACAATTGGCCCCTTACAATAAAATTTTTCCAAACCTTAGCCAAGGAATGTTAATGTCCTACTCCAAAACATTCATATCCATATGTAAACCAAGTATTCATGTCAACCTATACACAATCTAAAAACCAAGCATTCATGTCAAACTCTACACAACCCATAAACCAAGTAGTCATGTAAATCTCTACACAACCCAAAAACCTGCAAGCATACATCCAACATTCTCCCAACCTCTTGGATAGGAATACATGCAGCCTCAAAACTCTAACATTTAGGGAAAATAGAATCCAATCATGAACATGTTCAACATTACACCCTCTTTCATCCATGGTATATGACCACATACTCATCCAAGTATGGGAGGCGAAGGTGGGAAGATATTGCCATTTGGTTTGCCTCCAAGGTGTTGAGCTAGAGTTCTCACAAGGCCTTGATTTATTGTGAGGTCCTCACATTCAACTCACTAAACCTCCCTCTTATATTGAAACTCACCTCTCTTCCAAGCAAGAGGGAATCACCTCCTCTTAGATCAATATATTTTTCCCTTGATCTGACCCTCTCTCGGCCTCTTCAACATATCCCCCTTTTGATGGAACATATAAGTTTCCTTCTTTCTCTCAAGTGGTTAATCCACTCACTATCCATGGCCCAATTGAACCTCGGGTCTCCCCATCAACCATCCCATTATCCCTTAGATCCATGAGTCTTGGTACATCTATATTGATGGTTCCTCAAACTTTACCTTGAAATTCTATCCTTGATATATTCTAAACAAGAAAATTAAATGTGTAGAAACAAAAATTGGCCCCTTACAATAAAAAATTTCCGAACCTTATCCAAGTAATGTTAATGTCCTACTCCAAGTATAAAATTCCTAAACCAAATATTCATGTCAACCTATACACAATCTAAAAACCAAGCATTCATGTCAAACTCTACACAACCCATAAACCAAGCATTCATGTAAACCTCTACACAACCCAAAAACCTACAAGAATACATCCAACATTCTCCCAACCTCTTGGACAAGAATACATGCAGCCTCAAAAATCTAATGTTTAGGGAAACTAGAATCCAATCATGAACATTTTCAACATTCCACCCTCTTGCATCCATGGTATATGACCATGTACTCATCCAAGTATGGGAGGAGAAGGTGGAAATATACCATGCTTTGACAATAACACCCCCTCCCTATGTTGCATACTCAAACCAAAACTTGAGATCAATTGGAGATGTCAGCCATTTGAGATGTCAGCCTACATGAATGTTCTCTAAGCATGTACTGAATAGAAGACTCATATAATTGAGTCCCTTTTACGATTTCTCCCCTAGGCTTACAAAATCTTTGTCCCCTTCTCTCTCCTTAGATATTTCCCGCATTCCTTTGTGGCAAGCCAATATGGTAAACCCATTCTTGATTTAGATCCATCACAATGATTTCACCATGAAATGAGTAGTTTTTTATCCTGGATTTTCCCTTAACATCATAAGAACTCGTATCTATCATGTCCTTAGTGTTATCACATTAATATGTCCGTGATATGTCCAAAATCAAGAGGGATATCACATTAAATTAGGTGGTTGACCATTATTCCGTAGTGTGAAATCTAACCATAGTGCATATTGCTTGCATGCATAAGTGAGTCGAATTAAGGTTCACCCACCTAGAGATTCATACCCTTCACTAAGTTGGGAATCCACTGCATGTATGAGTTCCCCTACTAATATTGGTAATTTCACCCTAGTCTAATTGTGCATCCAAAACTAAAGATATAAAAAAATTATTTAGAACTTTGAATATAGAAAAAAAAGTTCAAAAAATGGAACTAGGATGAGGATGGACTACTCACTAACAAAATGTGCACATGCAACTGAAGGTATTGTTGGCACGTATTTTTTCAGACTAGGGTCCTTCTCAAGTTACCAACAAAAGGCACTGTGTAGTCTAGAGCGCTGGCATTTTCATCCCCTCCGAAGATAGATAGATAGGGAAGGGTAGGGAGAAGACTATAGAAGATCCATACAACGTTCAGAACTCACTTTTGTTCTTGCCCAATCGACATTATCATATCAGAAAACATCTAAATGAATGAACCAAACTTACTGACGTTGAGAGCATTGGTTAAACATAGAAGCATCAATTATAGCTCGTAAGCTATACAGAAACACTGTAACGCATAAGAAAACATGTAAAGACACATCAGATTTGAAAATTTAACCCCTCATCACATTATCATCAAAGATCGTTCTGACATCACAAACTCAAAATTACATAGAAAGGTTCAGTACAGACTCTTGGCTCCAGACCTTAGCCACAGAGTTATGATTTCCCAGCTGATAGGTCTCGTTCATTACAGACTCTACTCTTATTGATTTACAACAACAAGCAACAACTACTTCCAAAACCTTGGGCGATGCCCATAGACATGACTCTTATTGACACAAATATACCTAACAACAACAACTAATGACCAAATGAATGAATGAACCAACCCTTTTACAATTATATTCTATCCTATATATAGCTAGGTTATGTCTTCTTGTTCGACTTGCACACCTTCTTGTTCTGTTGCAACTGTCTGTTACTTAGCTGGTGTTGCGTTGGCTTCCACAACTATTTTTTTTTATTCTTCCTTTCGGCCTCTGATGGAGGTTGTGCGACCAACACTTGCACAATTCTTTCTCAAAAACGAAGGCCCCAACAGGCTCTGACCATAATCCTTGACTCATCCTTGAGTCAAGGACTTGGTTCCTTCACATTCTCTAGGAGCAACTGCTGCTTTCTCTTATCTGGATTTTCCTCTTCTTTGAGCTCTTTTGTTTGTGTCTTTTCTTCCTTCACCTCTTCAAATGAAGGGCCCAATTCTAGAACCATCTCTAATGCTCTGTGCTTTACTCCGTGAAAGATTTCAACTTTTTCCTACCATTTTCGGGCGAGGAGTGATGCTTCGGCCAAGAACTATTGGGTCATCTCTTTGTTGTACTCCTTTGTCTTGGATGCAACCAACAAGTTCCATTCAGAGTCGGCTATTGCATTGACCTAGTGAATTTTCATATAGGCAGTTTGAATCATCGGTCAAAAATCACACAACTCTTTCTTGGCTATGAACTATTCTTCATAGAGGGAATTTAGTTCATTGTCGGCCTGCTGAATTTGGTCGAACTTTTGTTGCTGCTCCATGGGGTCCATTGTGACCGCAACTTCCTCGTTCATCACCTGGATCTTTGTGCGCACTTCCTTCAAGACTTGATTTCATCGAGCGATGATTCCCATCCAATCGCTGACTTCCCTAAATATTCTAGTGCAGTCCGCTGTCTGCTTATGTAGTGTCGCTCGGGCATTGTTACCTTGCAGTATTATCCTCTACATTTGTTCCTGTAGTTGTCGAGGTTGTTGTTCTTCTTCTTGCTGGACTTGTTGTAACTTTTCTTATATCTTCTCTGTGTGTGTCATGAGTTATGTCCATGCCTCTTGTAACAGCTCGATCTATTGCTCTGGTTGTCTTATCTTGTTGGATTCTGGTAGGTTGGGCGCAACCTTCCAGATCTCGGGCCAGGATTCTGCAAGTTTTTCCTGGACCTTTTCTAGTTTTCATTGGCATAGTATTCTATCATGTTTTTCCTCCGTTCTACATGCTTGTTCAATTAACTGTTCTTTCCTGGCAAGCTCTATTGAGCTCTCGGCTTCATGGAGCCATTGATCTAGTTGGTCTGTTGAGGCTTTGATTATCCCAAATAGTTGTGATGCTGGCCACTATACTAGGTTTGTAGCTGAAGGATCCACATCAGTGGGTGCTTGTGTTTGTAGAGGGATTCTGTTGGCCGTTGAGTGGTTCAAATGGGTTTCTACCTCCTCCTACATTGGTGGCGTTGGTGCAATCCTCAATCTTAGATCCTCCGGCAAAAATGCCAGAACCTTTGTTCTGGTTATGTAGAGCTACATCAATTCTTAGTGGTACACAACTACCGTTTGAATTTATTTGGGTGGCAATCAATTTTTTTGTTATCGTTAAATATTTTTTAAATATTTGGGGGTTCTAACTATATTATAATGTGGCAGGATGATCGTGGAAAAGGGCCAGCTGCAGAACATGTAAATGATTATCAATTTCCACTTTCATTTTACGTAAATTTTATTATTTGCTTATATAATTTTACTGAAATAACATTGTTTTTGTTGAAATTATATGTAGTCAACATACCATGTTGATCATGATTCTGTCAATAAGGAGGGGTTGTATTCATCCCTTGATCCGATGGTATTAATAAAAAAATATATCATTAAAGAGAAAAAGGAACTTGCTAGCTTATTAGATCGTCTAGATCAAAATCCTGACGTCCTAGAAAAGATCAACTCGTTATGTCACAACTTAACACATATAAGGTAATAACCATAATTTAAAGTATATTTTTCTAATGTACTCATATGTTCAATTATGAAACTTTGTTCTTTAACTTTTACATTATCTCACGAAAAAACATTTTCTTTTTTATAAAGATATTTTTGGAGCCTGTTCATCCCAGTGTTGGTAGTAGTGGTGCTGCAGAGATGCCACAGAGTCCTGATGTGGTCGGTCATACAATTGCTAGAGTACTATTTACTTCTCCATAATCCACACCTAATTTAGATAGGATCCATGACATGCACCACCAGACATCCACACATTGGTTAGACTCTAGAGATGGTGATAGAGATGAGGCTAATGATGTGGTTGACATGGTTGCATTTCCTAGAGCTAGATGTGTTACAAGGACGGGGACCATTCTGTGCACATTTTTGGTTGACGATAATGGACTTCTATTAAAACAAATAAGACTCCTAGGTAGTTTTTCATATTTTAATCATTTCATGTTGTCCATCTCATACACAAATAATCTATATTATTAATTTTAAATTAATGATCATATCTTTTTATGTGTTTGAAATGACCATTTTTATAAGCACCTAGAGAGCAAGGCCTTGTTGATTTTTGGGGAAACCTTACACATCAGGTGGAATTGCCAAAATTTCAACCTCAAAAAGGAACTTATGGATTATCTTGAAGGCCTCTTTGGAGTAGACACGTTCAATAAAAAAACGGTCACCTCTGCAGCGGGAGGATATTTAAAATATACATGGCATGTTTATAGACGAATCTTGGCAGGAAATCCTAGGTATGAGCATCCTCCATCAATTCCAGATAGGGGGTGGAAGGTGATTATTAATGATGAAAAAGAAAATATTTTGAAAAAATCAGGAGAAAAAATAACTGGTACCCCAAGATAAATTACAATATTTTGATTTCAATACCAACTTTAATTTTCTTTAGATCTAAATAAAAGTGTGTATATATAGACCATATTTGAAAATTTTGATAATAGGTTTACTGACACTTCGAAGGAAACCAAAGCAAGGATTTCCAAACATGGCCAAAACATGCTACTCAAGGTTACAATCATGAATCGTAAGTACCCAAACATCTTAAGAATATTATTTGTATCTTCTTACAACTTTCAAGTAATTGCAGCCAAAAACATTAAAAAATCATACCCTTATGCAATGCAGGGTGACAACTTCGGAACTAAAACCACAGAGGAAGACCTCCAACTTGGTTACAAGTATGTTTATAAATCCGTGGTTGATCATAGGAAAAGCATGGGGTAGACCCCAAGATCCAGTTTGTGGGATAAGGTAAATAAAAATCAGTCCACATTAACCTTTGATTACTTATAAAATATGCAAATGTTTGATATCATCCATAATTTAATGTCTTACATTGTTTTAATTAGGGGAGCAACACTATCAACGAAACCATTAGTATTGGGCAACAGAGCATTGATATTGCAACACGGCTAAAAGATCATGGTGCTCCCCAACAACCCCATCCCAGTTGGGTGCAACCCCAAGATGTTCTTGTGACTGAGGCCCATGACGGTAAAATGGTTGTATATTAATCATATACTTAATAATTTTGTACATATAAATTTTGACGTTTCAATGGCAGAGAATTTCATAGTTGATCCTCCTTGACTTGAAGATTAGGTGAACAGGGCAACCATTCCAATGGTGTTGACTAGAGGACCAGGTAAATAATTACATTGCAGAGTTCTTTTTTAATATTAATGAACTACTTCAATGATATTTAAAAATTGGCCATATAAATGTAATATTTTTTTTTTGTAGGTAATGGCCCCTCACAGAAGCCTCCACTCCGTGGGTACAAAACCAGACGTCCTCGACGTGAAAGGACCAAAACAACATCAGTTTTTGAAGAGCACCTAGTAAACGAAGACATGGAGATGGATAAATTACTTAAGACCTGGAAAACACAAAAGAAGACTAAAAGAAATTGATGATGTGTAATAATTTTATAATATAGTTAGATGTACATTATATATATGAACATGTAATGATGCATATAATGCATTGACATTATGGGTATTTTTTCACCTGATAATATACACAAGGCTATTTCTATGGCTTGTATATATCTATGAATGTAACTTTATTATACACTTAATGATAATTTTAGCTTCTCTTAGTCTTGGTATATATTTATTCAATACTCCTTGGTTCTATTGGTTCTATTGGCCTTGACATACAATTTTTGCATCAATTTGTGGCACCATGGATATCATTCTAGCGATTTGAAGGCATTGGTAAACGTGAAATTTAAGAGATTGAATTGTTCAAGTTTGGATTTAAATTTTACATGCTTGTTTGTTTGTGTGTTTCAAGAGTTCCAAACTTCTATCTCTGTGTCTTTTAAGAATGGTAATCTCTTTGTATTTTAAGATATAAAGTGAGAATCCAAGCAAGACTTGGTGCCTTGTGCTTGGGCTATAGATTCTAGGCAACAAATAGAACTTGAAAATCGATAAAGAAGATGTGACAAAACCACCAAACAACAAGTTTTATCAGTCAATGACAGATCTAATATATATGTAACAACCATATGAAATGCTCAACAAAGACACAACAACACATCCATAACATTCTTGCACCCACATAAGACATCAGATGGACTTTCTGTATTAGCTTAAGAGATCTCTTGGCATTGTATTGGTTATCTATATTAAGGAAGTTTTGCTGGGTTTTCTTCCCCTAGAGGGTTTCCCAGGATAAATGTTGTGTCTCTTGTGATTTTGTATTTCTCAGTGATCTTGGATTATGCTATTGTTATCTAATGAAATACAAACATCTATAATAATGACTTAAACATTAACAACAACTACTACCATGCCATTGGTAGCTCAAATCATCCATCACAGTCTCTGCAATCAAGCAACACACAATTGTTCCAAGCGATCTGGTAGTCTCCATGACAATCAACTAGTATCATACAACTACTACAATTCCATCCAATAGAACATGACTGTGTTGATCCATAGTAGTACAGAACTATTGTCTAGCGGTACAAAACCATTGCTAGTAGAACACGACTATTGTCTAGTGATATATAGTTACTGCCAGTGGTACACAACCATTGTAATAGTACACAACTATTGTCCAGAGACACACAGTCTCCGCCAGTGGTACACAACCACCATAGTAGAATTTTTTTTGTCACACATGGCACTCCCATGTGGACTTCTAGAGAATACTCTCTCTATAAATACTAGGGTCAACTCCCCATAGTGTGTGATGCCAAGTTAAACTCCCTTGATGTGTCCTCATGTGTTCTCCATAACAGGCATGTCCTCATGTGCTCTCCCCAAGGGATGTTGGGATATAAGCCTAAACCCACTTATCCCTCTCAAATAAGTGTCCTCACAGATCAAATCAACTCATTCACAAAGGAGTATGATATGGAGAATGTCTCAGGAAGCTGCAAACATCAACACTCCCTCTTAGTGAGGGAGGCATTTTCTACCATGCCAAGTTTATCACGGAAGTGCTCAAACTTCGTTCTGGTAAGGGTTTTGGTAAGAACATCAACAACCTCCTCATCTATAAGAAGGCACTGCACTAGTAATTCCTTCCTCTACACCATGTCTTGGATGTAATGGTACCTGATATCAATGTGTTTCGATTTGTAATGAAATTCTAGATTCTCTAAGAGCTTCACACAACTCTGGTTATCACAATGAATAATCGTGGAATCCAACACATGTCAAAATAAATCAGAAAGGATCTTGTGAATCCACACTGATTCATGGATTGCCACACTCAATGCAATGCACTCTGCTTCTGTGGTGCTCAAAACCACAGAATTTTGTTTCCTTCTACACCAGGAAACCATGGTAGATCCCAAAGTGAAGCAACACTCGGAGGTTCTCTTCCTGTCCACTATGCTCCCTGCCCAATCATAGTTAGTATATCCCTGAAATCGCATGTCAATATTGGAAGTATATCTCAAAACATGTCCAATTGTGCCTCATAGGTATCTCAACACATGCTTCGCAACAATCCAATGTGTATATCTTGGGTTGACTCATAAATTGGCTAAGTGCACTCATTGCATAGAAAATATTTGGTCTGGTGTTAATCAAATATATGAATGATACAATTAGATGTTTGTACAAGGTTAGATCAATCTCGTTGGAATCAGAAGAAGACACACTTAGTTGATTCATATTTGTCACCATTGGTGTAGCCATGGGCTTACAGTTCAGCATCCCAAACTTCTTCAATATCTCAACTGTGTACTTCCCCTGACTCACGAATATCTCATCAATTCTCTACCACACCTTTAGTCCTAAGAAGTAGTGCATCATACCAAGGTCCATCATCTCAAACTTAGAGAAAAACACATACTTGCATTCAACAATAATGATCTTTATACTGGTGAGGAATAAATCATCAACGTAGAGGACCAAAATCAGGGACTCACCATTAGTAGTCTTGTAGTATAGGTTGGGATCAACAACACTTTTGTTGAAGCCCAAAATCATCAAGTGTCCATCAATCCTTTCATACCAAGCTTGAGGTGCCTACTTGAGTCGATACATGGCCTTCTTCAACCTGCACACATGAGACTCCTTCTCATGTATCACAAAACAATCTGATTTCTTGATGCATACTTCTTCCTCAATCTGTCCATTGAGAAAGGTTGTCTTCACAACCATATGATGTAGTCTCCAACCCATGGATGTCGCAAGGGAAATAATTGTCCAGATAGAAGTGTATCGAGAAACAAGAGAAAATGTCTCCTCATAACCTATTCCCTCCACCCGAGAGAATCATCTAGCAACAAATCTCGTTTTGTGCTTCTCGATGCTCCCGTCAGCTATGTGTTTGATCTTATAGAATTCTTTATAGAATTCACTATGGAAGTCACGATAGACTTCCCCTCAAGTCTCAAAACAATATCCCACACATCATTCTTCATGATGGAATAATACTCCTCCATCATGGCATCTCTCCATACTGGATGACTAAATGCCTCCTCATAATTGGAAGGCTCAAAATCAATGATGTGGTTCATAGTTATGTGGCATAGAATGAATATATCTGTGGTCTCTTTCTCTCTCGAAAGGTACCATGAGGAGTTGTATGTCCTTCTGCCTCCTGCAAATTCTAATGATCCCATGTAGATCTCTTCCAGCCTACTCCTTTATCTATGGGAACATTAGCTGGAGCTACAGAATCAACGTGATCAATTGGATCAGTAGGCTCAATTGTCTCCCTTTGAACTGCTGGAGTGTGAGGGGGAGAATGAACTATCTCTTCCTGTCTCTGAATATCAATCTCCATATGAGATTCTCTAGATCTCCTAAGGGATACCTCCTCCTCAATGGTAACATATATACTCATATCAATCTTTGTTTGACTAGGGATGTAGATCCGGTATGCCTTCGAAGACTCACTGTACCCCACAAATGTACCCTTTCTTCCTGAAGGGTCTAACTTAGTCCTTTTCTCCTTAGGTACATGGGTGTATATTGGACACCCAAATATCCTGAAGTGTCCAACCTCAAGCTTCACTCATGAACTTTGTCCATACTATATATCTCATGGTTCCCTCATGGAACATATGTCTAAGACATATTGAGGTTCCCTCATGGAACCAATGTCAAAGACATATCGAGGTTCCCTCATGGAACCAATGTCTCACAAGACATATCGAGGTTTCTTCTTGAAACCGGTGTCTTGGTTCCTTCATTTGACCGTCTGAGGCATGTCAGGATGAAGTCCACATTACCTCCTAACAGTCTGCACAAGACCCTCCCATTCAATATTGAAAGAAGTTAGAATCTCAAATGGTGGATCTTCACTAGTGAGCAATCCTTCATGGCTAGTCAAAAGTGATCTCTATCAAAATGTTCACCCATATCCATTGGATTTCGTAGACAAATAATGATATCCATAAAAACCGACATTACTTCCCATCAAATATGTATACATATTAAAGTCAAATCTGCGCATAGGGATACAACTTTCAAAGAGCAGTTGGAGGTTTTGCTTGGTCGAACAATTCGAGGGACCGAAATTTGTTATGAGAATAATACTCATATTCTCCCATGGAGTCACATATAAAATAAAAACATGAAACAACACACATTATTCATTCTACAAGCCTTCAACATACACTGGATGCTTGACTCCAAGGGCTTTCAAATCCCCGCGGGCTCGTTCTTGGTCTTCTTCATCCTTGTTTTGAATCCACCAACCTCATCCCCCAGCTTGTACACAAGATCCCTAAGTTGAGAATACACAACCATGGTTATCAAGGCCATGGTTTTAAACAAGTTGTAATTTTAACATCCCCCTCTAAAAAGGGTGTTACTAGCAACGCCACTTTTTGAAACAAGGTAAAAAAAACCACGAAATATGATGTCTAAAAAATGAGAACTTTGGAGATTTCTCATCAAGTTGGCAACTTCATTAATTGCATGAGTTGGATTTTTTGAATGTTTCATCTTATTGCCTATGTTGGCCAATCTCAAGAGGAATGTAGTTTTCCACTATTAATATTGTAACTTCATTTCAAGGGAATAAATGCTTATGGGGGTTTCCTTCAAATTTATATAATGAAAATGAGAGACTTTTGAGATAAGTTAATACTAATAAGAACAAGATTAGTAATATTACAATATGATGGTTGAGAAATGTGGATGAAAAGACATCATTGAAAGCATTGAGAATGGGAGTATGGACTGTATTTAGAGTAGAGGTTGTTGTGTTTATAGTGAGCAAGAGAGACACATGTTGGGTTGATGCCCCCAACAAATGACCCTTTTATGGGGTGTAATTATTTTTATATAGTTGAGAATTCAGAGGTCCAAGTATTACACTAAAAGATGAGAGTGTGGTGAATAAATCCATTCAATACATAATGATTATGGGTACAAATGGGTTGAAATTTTAAGGTGTTCTAATTAAATTATACTCAATATGTATTACAAGTAATGTTGCTTTAAAATTTTATTATACCTGATTTAATTATAATATATTTGTAAAGAATTATTATTTTAATTTATTATTAATAATAAAAATTTACAATTCCAAGAGGGAATTTAACCTTTGAGGTTTCCATAGCAGCACTCGAAAATAGTGGTTGAACATGCAAGACTTTCATTTCACCTCCATGTGCACATAAGTAGATCAAATCCAACCCTCTTGTCATCCTTAAGATCAAATAATAACCATTATATCTATGAGCATAATTTTAAGGGTAACATGTGTCTATAAGAGGGGGGGTCATCTATGATACAAAAGCAAAAAAGGAAAATGAGTATGCTTGGGGATTAAGAAATAAAACCTACATTGGTGTGGAAACAATATAAGTTTATCAAGGCCTAGTTTCTCTAAAGGAGAAAAGAGTATGACAAGTGACAATGGTTGGGAATTCAACAATAATTTTAAACATCGTTATTCCACCAAATCCCTCTTCATAACTTTAGACTCTCCAGACTCACCTAGAGGATTATCACTTTGACTCAACACTTCAAGGATGTAGACTTCTTCCAAGTTTTATGAAAGAAAAATGAGGAGGCTAATGAACATGAGGTCAACCTTAAAGCTAGGTTGAATGAAGGTTTATATAAAGTAAATGGGGGGTTGTATATTTATTTCCCTTCCCATGAATTGGAAGTGCATTATGATAGTTATGACATATTACAAAATCTATCCCATCATGCAGTCGAGGATGGATGGCGAGTTAAGGCTCCAGCTCCATCAATCACTTCAACTCATACCTCTACCTTGGGCATGCACGATTAAGTTTAGTATAATGGGAGAATTAAGGTATGCATGTAGGTTTATTGGGAATGTATTTATGGTATGTTCAATGTTATTATCACTATATTTTCTCTTGGCTCTAGCAACAAATGAACATTACAAACAAGTTGGTATGCTTTGGTTGCAAACAACCTTACCTAGTTTTTGTGTAAATTTTGAAGTGGCAATGACACATTTCATTTTAAAAACAAATGTTTCATGCTATGCAAGATAAAGGAAGTTTAGAGGGGCATTAAACATGATGAGAATGAGGTTATTGAAGGATAATGAAGTGTAATGAACTCCTTCACCATGTACTGGAATTGTTTGTAGGAAAAATTGGATGATAATGTCAAGGAAGAAAATAGGGCCAGGGACTAGAGTGTAGTGGAAACTACAACACATCTTTTGAAAATTATGGAAATGGAGGAGGTTAGTACATTCATGAAAATTCACCACTATAAATACCTAGAGATAGCATCACAAATAGGTTCTTTCCATTGTCATGTTGGAAGGATTTTGGTCCACCTTAACCTCCCTCAAGTGGTTGTTTCGTCTCCTCCTCCAACAAACTATGCATCCTCTAGGGATTCCTGCCTCTATGGTTTTTCTTTGGCCAATGAGGATGATCTGAACATCCCACACTCTCCAAATTGGGAACTAGTGGATGCCACATGTGAATTCAACCTTGTATCCCATGTTGGAGTGGAGATACACTTTGAGGATGCAGCAACAAAGACTTAGGTGAGATTCAAAAATGAATCCCTCCAAGCGAATACTTTTTTTTTTTTTTTTTAAATATACTTGGTATGTTTCATAAAATATTTTTTTGTTATTTTCATATGTAAGATAGTACACCTCACCAAGGCTATAAAAAATAAAACTGGAAACTCACAAATAGGGAGTTTTTGGATGTTATAATATATGTTTTTGGATAGCAAGACATGACCAAACTCTTTAATTTTGTATTACAATGTTGTTCAATTCAGCTACAACATTTTCTAATATAAAATCTAGATTTTATTGTGAAAATAATAATAATTGTAATAATCTATGATCTTAATCTAATAATAATAAATAATGTATTAGAAAACTATAACACTATTTGATATTCTATGCATTATTTAATCATATTCCATTATATAAATATATTATGTACAACCTCATTTTTAAGGGGATTCTTAATGAGAATGTTATGTAGTCATGATTCATTCATTGGTTCACATAATTATGTGTACTAATTAATTTGACTATTTTAAATACATTCACTAACTTGTTTCCATTTATTTTTTTATTTCTATGTCACTCCATACTACAATAAAAAGTAATAATGGAAAATCTATATATTATTGTGAAAATAATAATAATAATAATAATAATAATCTATGATCTTAAGCTAATAATAATAAATAATGTATTAGAAAACTATAATACTATTATTTTATATTCTATACATTATTTAATCATATTTCATTATATAAATATATCTCATTTTTAAGGGGATTCTGACAATGTTATGCAGTCATGATTTATTCATTGGTTCACATAATTATATGTAATAATTAATTTGACTATTTTAAATACATCCGCTAACTTGTTTTCATTTATTTTTTTATTTCCATGTCACTCCATACTACAATAAAAAGTAATAATGGAACTTATTTCATGGTTCTTAATTATTATTCATCTTAATTATTGCATAAAATTTGAAATCATGCTAAATTTATTAAGAAAAGTTGAAATACAATAAATATTTTATTGAGGATCAGTAATTGAGGATGAGTAGTGAAGATATTTTATAATATCACAATAAACCTATTAATAAAGTTGAAATACAATAAAGAATTTTTTGATGGTGAGTGGGAAGATATTTTATGATATGAATCGTGACATATTAATAATTCATTGATTTGATTTTAAACATATTCATTAACTTGATTTGATTTCATCTATAGTTGGAAAAATGGAAAAATGTGTGAATATTTTTTATATGGTTGGAAAAAAAAGTGTGAATTATTTTTTATAATGAATAGTAATGATGAATACTATTTTTTTTTTATTTTTTGTTGGAAAATCGACGTGCAAAAGCGATACGAGGTAAAGACAAATGGTTGTATTAACAATGTACAATGTCTTTCAAACGCAGCCGTCATTTAAAGTTGGGTGGAGAAAATGAAAGAAATGTGCATATTGACCTCAAAATGTTCGCATTAAGTTGACTTCAGTAGGCATATGGGCCAATCAATTGGTGAAAAGTCGCATTATTATTAGATTTAAATGAAAAAAAGTGAGAAGAGAAATGTATGCATTGACTTGACTTGAGTGGGAATAAATTGGGTGAAAGTTTCTTCCATGTAAAGAAAATTGCATATTTAATAAATTCTAATAAAAAAGGTGTTGGGGTTGGAAAAGTGATCGTGTCGACTTGAAGACATTCATCACATCTTAATTCATTGAAATTTCACAAGGGCTATTTGGCAATGCCTGATTACCCATTTTTCTCTTAATTTATAGTGGAATGGCTCTACTGGCTCGGACTGCTTTAAGTTGTGGTCTTCAGAGAAATCTACCTCGATTAGTTTCACTGCTCTTACCTGCTGGCAGTTTTGGATTAAGAGAAATAAGGTGATCTTTGATGATCGTTCCCCCTCCCTTCTCTCTGTTGTTCACAGGATCTTGACATCTTTCTCTTGGTAACCGTCCTCTATTAAAGTCTTCCCAAACAAATTTTGTGAGGTTACCCAGGCTGAGGGTTACACTTTAGCTTGCTTTGATGGTGTAGCAGAGTCCAATGGTTTATGTTGTGGAGTTGGAGGCATCTTCAAGACACATCCGTCGAGGATCACCAAGTGGTTCTTCAACTATGGAGCGGGATCTAATACTAAAGCTGAACTTATGGGTTTATGGGCAACCCTCACTCTGGCAACTTTCTGGTCGATTAATCAATTACAAATCATTGGTGATTAAAGAGTTATTGACTAGATAAACCATAAAAGTAACCTCCATGCAGTTAATATCGAGTGCTGGAAACAAAAAACGATGGAGTTGGCAAAAAAATTCAAAGATATCAGCTTCCAATATGTTTATAGGGTTCACAATAAAGAGGCCGATGCCCTCTCTAAGAGGGCTCTAAATGAAGTTGAAGGAAGGCTATCGGTTTCCCACTGGGACAGTGGGAAAGAAAGCCCAATCTCCTTTATTAATATCTTTGAAATGTGAAGGAAAAGTGGATTGAGGGCAGTTTTGCAAACACTAAGTATAGATTTATTGTCGTCCTCCTATCAAGCATCTCCATTTTTGTTTAGACTAGTTTTTAAAAAGTACTGTTGTATCTTCCCTGTCTATTTCATGCCAGTGGGCTATTATTACTTTTTCCCTCCCACAGATCTTGCATCTACATTTTGTAAAGGAATTTATACACAATATAAATTTGAGATAATGTTTTCTTGGAAAAAAAGATCGTGTCGACTTGAATTGAGTGGGTGAATAAATCAGGTTAATATTTCTATCAGATTCTACCTTCCTTCAAATATTTTCCGTTGTTCGTGTTGGCTTGATTCAACTTTAATTGTATTAACTTGAATTTCCTAGATTTTAATAAAAAAATGGTGATTGGAAAAATGATCAGGGAAATGTCGGTATTGACTTGACTTGAGTGGGCATATGGGCGAATAAATTGGATGAAATTTTCTTCATGGGAGAGAAATGGCAGTATCATAAGATTATAACACTTCGATACTTCTTCACATAGTGGATGATATGGGAGGCTCGAACTCGTGACCTCTCCCCAAACTGAGAGAGTGTGTGCACGTCTTACCAATTGTGCTATCCCAAATGGTGTTGGAGTTGGAAAAGTGATAAAGAAATGTACGTATTGACTTGAATGCAAGCAAATAAATAAAATTTCTACAATGTAAAAATGGTGATCGAGATGGAAAAAAAAGTGAATGGGCATATGGGTGCATAAATTGAGTGAAAATTTCTTCAATGCAGAGAAAATCGCAGATTTATCAAATTCTAATGAAAATGGTGTTGGTCAAAGAAATGTACGTATTGACTTGAATTGAGTGGCGAATAAATAGGGGAGCAATGATCACTTGGCTGTAGATTAGGGGGCGCTTAATATTCACCAAATAAATTGGGGCAAATTTTTACAATAAAAATAAAATCTCAGTATTATCAGATTCTCCCGTCCTTCCAATCTTCTAAGTTGTCCATATTTACTTGACTATTGAAGCATACGGGTGAAGAAATTTGGAGGAATTTCGTGGATAGAGGTAAAATCACCATACTGTTGGACTCCAACGTCTTTCAAAGCCTGCTGGAAAGAGAGCACACAACTTTCATATGGAGTTTCATAAAGAAATGAAGGATTTTGAGGTTATTTTTATTGAATGTTGGTTTTGTTTGTTGATTTTAGTTTATTTTCATAACTTCGTCTTTTTAATGAAGAATCACAATAAGTAGTTGTTTTGCTATTTAATTGAATAGAAAAGGCAATTTTCCAATAAATATAAGTTAAAATCCATTACAATATATTCATATTCATTATGAGTTAAACATCTCATTTATGGGAATTGAATTCTATTGAGAAGGATAATAATTAGTCCTCACAACCATCCAAACTAAACCCAATTGACATCACTAGTCTTTTACTATATATATATATATATATCTATATATATATATATATATATATATATATATATCACTGATCATCATAGTGTTTGAAAATTAATTGAATTCGAGCTAGAACTACATTTAGTGATAGATCAAATAGGTCCCACCACTCCTCAATTGGTCTTATATAGGAGTAAAATTTTAAAATGTTTTATTAGTTATAAAATATTATAGTATTAAAAATAATAATAATGGTTTATAGTAATGAAAATGTTTTTATATATAATGGTTTATGAAGTAATAAAAATGTTTTATTAGTTATAATAATAATAATAATAATAATAATAATAATAATAATAATTTATGAGGTGGAAAAGATATATTAAAGAGAGTATATTAATAAAGTAAAATTTATTAGAATAAAAGATTTATAAAACAAAATTAATATTTAGTTGAAGTAACTTCGTCACATTGTTTTGGGACATTTTTCTTATCATTTGAGGTTAAAAGCTAGTTTGTTAGGGATTTGCATTGCTTGATGCACCTATTGACTCTATTATTGATATTGTCATGGGGTATCTTTTTGCTTAGGCTTTATTGAGAGTAGGTTGAAGTAATCTTCAATGAAAAGTCAATATAGAATATTTTTCCACAACGAGATGATAACGTAGGTCGAACATCTCCTAGAAGAAGAGAGCTAGGTATCTTTCATCTTCATATGCCACAAATCATTAGAGTGAGTTAAGAGAGCCCCTAAAAAATAAGAAGAACCACCTTCTAATCTTATAGTATGGTGAGATCTAAAGACAAAATGGTCCTTGGTCTCCTTCTTTAAGGACTAGGGATGATGTTTATAGTAGCCTAAGGAATATGGCGATATTTGTAGTGTGGATCTTATGGGGGCAAACTTTGATCTATTTAAGGAGAACTGTAATATCCCTCCATTTTAAATATTTAAATAATTTTGAATAATTGTAATTATTGGATTATTATGTTCAGGAAGGCTCAAGTTAACATTAGGTCATGATAAACATTTGATGATGAAAAATATTTGTGTAAATATTATTTTTAATTTTATATTACTAGAGACAAATTGATGAGAGAATTCAGCTATAACAAGAGTGATTCTTTATTCCATAGGTAAAGTGAAAAAACGATAAAAACCACTAGGGTAAATGTTGTCCATGAGGACAAGTGTAAACCTACTCCCAAGGATGTGGGAGGTGAGGGAACAAAATAGAAAGAAGCTAGGCCAAGACTCCCAAGAGTTAGGGAGGAGGCTAACTTGAAAAAGAAAGAACTAGGCAGTCTATTCTCTTCTTAGTAAAAAATGAGGAAAGATAAGAATGGTGTAAGTAGGATGTTTTTGAGTACTTGTAGAGTATTTCAGCTGGATGGTTCTAAGAAAGAGTCAATTTATAGAAATCACCTGGAGAAGATTTTTGACATTTTTAGTTTCCTATGGAATAAAGAATTAGGCTCGGGGGTGATAGGAGCAAGTAAGTTGTGGTTTCTCTAGTCTATGGTTGGGAGGAGCTGGATTCTCTCCTCAATTTGTCCCTAATGTATCTTTTGGGTTCAAATATGTTTTCTCCTATCTTTTATTTCTATTTGTTACTAGTTGTTGATAGTTACAGTAAAAAATGGTTATAGACATTTATTTTCTAAAGGATAGAATAATCTTGCTTTAATAGTTATAGTCGTAAATATTTATTGAAATTTATTCTCAAGTAATTAGAAGAGTATTCTAAATATAAATCTCTTAAGAAAGTGTTATCACATGAAGTTGTCAAGGGTTTCAAGTGATAGCCATGAGCATAGGCAAGCAGGCGGGTGCATTTTTCAATAGTAGAGATCCCCTGTGCAGTTCAATTTACCGCCATCTCTAAGCGCGGTTTGAAGGACGTTATAGTTGGCAGGCGAATAAGATTTAGCGGGGGCGCTAAAATAGAAGGTGCGCCCAGATTGCAGATCGCAACCAGATCAATGACCACGCTTCATTTCGGGGCCGTAACATGCTCGTGCGTTAAAATCCTCAAGCGTGCAGAAATCTAAACCATGGTATAGCGGGAGAAATACGTGGTAGAAGGTGGTGAGTTTCTGGCCGAAAAGTAATGTGGGTCCAAACCGCTTTCGACGGCCCCAAAATCACGTTCTCATTCAACGTCGAATCTAATAGTAGCATGTGGTCACCCCCTAGTTGTCAAGCCTCATCCCAATCGCAAGGATAAATCAGTTAATGAACAAGGACTGGTAGTTGAAACCTCGACTCACTCCATAAATGAAACTCATGGAGGGTCTGGCTGTGGAGACAAAACTATCAGCCCAAGGTACCACGAGGGGCAGTTTTTTCTTGCAAGCCCATGTTGATCTGAGATTTCGTCTAACAGAAGTTAACACGCACAGTCTGACAGAGGGAGACAAATATGGAAAATCCTTGGACATGATGGCCAACTCGCCCTCCTAGCGGTTGTCCACAATTTTGAGTATAAATACATTAGTTGAAGAATATGTTAGGGTCCATGGTTGAGCAGAGCTCCCTATTTGTAATAGTTTGATAACAAAGTTGTTCTCTGGTTATGTATGAGACCTGAGACTTTCTCATTAATAGAAATCTGTTTCTTTCATCATCTTGTTTCCTTTTGTGCCGAAACACTCATGCATGGATGATCCAGATGAGATGTTGTAGTTGTATTGTAATGGAGGTTTGATTATAGTGCTGCTATGATTTGCTTCAATATTTTATTTCACTTTCATGTTTCCTCTTATGTTGAAATGCTCATGCATGGATGATCTAGATGATATGTTGTAGTTGTATTGTAATGGAGGTTTGATTGTAATGTTGTTGTGATATATTTCAATATCTTAAACTTAAGTTCAAGAGTCTTCTTGTGCCTGATTTTTTCTGCACCAAGCTTCTTGAAGGTCATATGCTCATGGAAGACTTGTCCACTTTCTTCACTAATTCTTCCTCCTTCTCACCTTTAGCCATAAACCACTAACTGAAGTTAATGAAAAACTCATTTGCTTATGCATTGCTAGCCCAATTTTCTATGTTTAAACATTCTTATGCTGAGCTTTGTCCATTTGACCTTCAATCATAAACCTACGCCCACAACCATTTTGTTGGGTTCTAGGCTTATCCTCCTGCAATCTCAGGGTGACTCTCACCACTAACATTCATGGCATTGTTGCCAGGGAACAAATTGAAGACATTTCCCTGGGATTGATCGACAAAGAAATTCTGATTTTGAAGGTGCATAAGAAATCAGTACCTTGAAGATTGTATCTTGCACCTGGAAAATCCACTGTTTCATTTGTGGCTCCCGAAGGTAGACACAGGAGGTATACTCCACATCTACCTCTGGAAAAACCTGATGCTGACCCAAAGAATATTATTAAGAAAGGAAATCTTTCTCAAGAACGCTTTTCAGATGCTATTCCAGATTGAAAAGATCCTTGGAAATAATGACATTGCATAGTTCCATGTTTAGATGGTGATTGAAGTTGTACACCTTCAAGACTGCACATTCACCATGAAGACACCACTGTTTAGAATCTAAGGATGACTCTCAGTACTAATATTCTTGGAGTCACCAACAAATTCTAAACAATGGAGTCACCATGGTGAATCTGTAGGAGTGAGACAAGTTAATTGGCTATGGAGGCTATCCTATCTGGGAGGTTTTCCTCAATCAATTTCTCAGCCATAGCTGGTTATCCACATATTGTTCCTCAAATTGATGAATGGAAAGATTTGCTGCCAAGATTTTATGAAGGTGAGAATGGCATCCCTATTGAACATGTTCTAGAATTTCATGCTTTGATGCAATAGCTTGACATCCAACATGAAGACATACATATGAAGTTGTTTATGTACTCTCTTCAAGGAGATTCTCATATTTGGTATCACTCTCTTGAGCTTTCTAGCGTTTCTTCACTCGAAGAGTTTCATGCAACTTTCAATATTCATTGTCAAAATTTTTATTCCTTTGAGTTAATTTGTCATAGTTGTTGTGAGGAGTATAAAGACTGTGTTCGGGATATAATTGATTCTTATGAAGGATGTGAGAATGCAGAAGATTCCTTGGATGAGGAATCAACTCTTTCTCTTCCCTGTTCATCTCCATTAGATGAAAACTTTGTTTGTTGTCTCAATAAGGAAAGTGCATAAATTGAGTCTGTTCTGGAAGCTAATACTCTTTGTAACCCTGTCTCTAAAAAACCTAGATATGAACAACCTATTTTTGAATCATATGGTGATGATAAGATATTTCTTCCTAGATTCAATCTTGATAGGAAGCCTGTGTTTAATAATGAAGAAAAATTTTCTCATGTTGGGTAGAAGACACCTCCTGGTATGTCATTCAAGACTCCTCCTTTATTTGATCATTATGGAGACAATGATGAAGATGTTGAGTTTTTTTTTACCTTAGAAGAAAAAATCATTAGCAGACAACCTTTGAATGAAAATTAAAACTTTTACCAAGAGAAGCATGATAAAGAGAAAGCACCATTCATTGATATACATGAGGATATTTCTTGCCATCAGCTAGCAAATGTTATCAGAGAAGATAAAATAGAAGTGGATTAGCATCCCGCATCATCCATTCACTCACCTGTGCTTGCCACAAACATTCAACCATATGTGAGAAAATGTAAAGTAGAGAAAGCTTTATGTTACCAATCCAATAAGTTTTATCACCTATTTTATGACCCTATAGGGGAGTACATGGAGTTTCATTTCCTCAATGTATTGAAGCCTTCAAGCTTTATCTTACCTTCATCATTGGGAGGTAATCTGAAGAATGTAATTAATTTGTTGTCATATTTTTATTATCCCTTGTTTATCACTGATAGAGTAAATAAGTTTTCAGTTAGGAAGTTACTTGAATGGCTCTGGTGGATGTTTGTTTTCACCTAGTGCATTGTAAAAGTCGGCTACTTTAGGATTGTACATAAATAAGCTCCTTTTGGATCATGTGTGTTTGTTTTCTTTTTAAGTTGAGTAGTGTACATGTCAGCCTGTTGTCTTTAGCAAAATGTATTTGAGATCGACTCCACAACCCAACAACTAAAGCACTAAAACTTCTTGTTCTTGGCAGCTCACATGGAGCATGCCATCCCCTGTGGAGCCAACGTTATCGCATGAAGTTGTCAAGGGTCGCAGGTGATAGCCATGAGCACAGGAAAGAAGACAGGTGCATTTTTCAATGGTAGAGACCCCCTGTGCAGTTCAATTTAGTGCCATCTCTAAGCGCGGTTTGGAGGATGTTATAGTTGGTAGGTGGATAAGATTTAGTGGGGGTTCTAAAATAGCAAGTGCTCCAAAATAGCAGATTGTGACGAGATCAATGATCATGCTTCATTTCAGGGCCACAACATGATGGGGCATTAAAATCCTTGAGAGGGACGAAATTTAAACCATGGTATTGCAGGAGGGCTACGTGGAAGAAGGTGGTGAGTTTCAGGCCCAAAAGCGATGTGGGTAAAAACCGCTTTCGATGGCCCCGAAATCACGTTCTCATTCAGTGCTAAATCTAATAACAACACGTGGTCGGCCCCTAGTCGTCAAGCCTCATCTCGATCCCAAGGAGAATTCAGTTAATGAACAAGGACCGGTAGTTGAAACCTCATATCACTCCATAAATGAAAATCATGGAGGGTCTGGCCATGGGGACAGAACTATCAGCCTGAGGTACCAGGAGGAATGGTTTTTTCCTACAAACCCATGTTGATCTGAGCTTTCGTATGAAAGAAGGATACACACATAGTATGACAGAAGGAGACACAGATGGACATTATGTTATAACTTCATTGAAGGAAGTCAAAAGGCTAAGATAATACTAGAGAAATAATCAGAGAAAGTTCAGACTACGTTATTACAGTTGAAAGAAACAATGGATGTTCACAAAGATGTTAGTTTACCAGAGATCATGAAAGTAAAACATCACGTAAGTGCAAGAATAGAAGACTTTGACATAGACTATGTCTTGGATGAGAAAACACAAGTGAATATTGTGATAGAGGGAACAACAACATTGCAAAGCCACTGCACTAGGAGAAGATAATAATAAGAATGGAAAGAGGATTCCAGAAAGATTTAGAGAGACTCAAATCACAGGAAAGAAGACAAGGAAGCTCGATAAAAATAAATCTAAGTTAGAAAAGTTGCAGGAAGCTCGATAAAAATAAATCTAAGTTGGAAAAGCTGCAGGAATATACAAAGACTAGATAGAAGATTTCACATATTGGAACCTCGCAGGAGGCAGGTTCATAGGATTTGAGCCTCACTGGAACAGCAGGACTGTGCAGAATTGGACTTCACCCTGGCGAAGCTATAAGACCATTTGAGGCACCCCGACCATTAGAATGATGCTCAGGAATAGTTAGAAGACAAATTTATGGGTTGATGGACTGATTTTGGGACATTGAGACCATGCCATAACAGACAGATCTGCATTGATGGAAGCATTCCAGGCCGTTCGAAGAATCTGTTATGCTACTCTGCTTATTTAACCTGTCGGACACTGCGTCGGGACCACTTTTCGCTTCCCGTGATTAACTGAGCTAAATGATGATTGTCTGTGTGTCGAGCTATCTTATCTAAAGGTATACCTCGTCATTCATTTGTCTACCTCACTTACATGTTCACCTACCCCGACTCGTCTGTTTAAAAGTGAGAATGTCGGGCGAGCCTACTGAATTAGAGAAGTTTGTTAAGGAGGTTCTTAGGAATATCATGGATGATAGAACATTATTTGAAGGCGTCCAGGCATTGTCGACCAGGGGACTACATGCTTCCCCTTCGATTGGACGTCATTCTGGCTGTGTTAACCCCGTGACTAAGCAATGGAGTAAGCATCGTGGCGATTTGGCTAATGTGAAGAAAATACCGTCGATCTTACCAGAGTATATCCCACCATTGGCTTCCGTCGTTAACTACGACATCATCCCATGGGATTATGAGTACACCTTGTTCACCGCGTACATTTTGAAAGGACTACGCGTAGTCGGGAGTCAGTTAGGATAGATCCTGCTGCTGAAGAACAATGACTTAAATCTAGGAAATAGTAAGAACTATGCTATGCTAGTGCCCCACCGCTACTTGACGAGATCAAATGGGAAGAAGCCTCACCTCGTCTCCCAACCATGGATTAAGGGACTGGCACAGTCCACTGTGCTGAATGTGATGAAGATTCCTCATTTTGGCTATCACCAAGAGGTTAATGCTTGCATTAAACTCCTCTTTTCGTGATATCATGGCAGATACATGTGGCTCGACCAAAGGATTATTATGGATCCGACGTTGATCCACCAAATTACAGGCTTGTTGGTAGGCATATTAATCTCTATCTCTTTTTACAAGCTGCCTACACAGGGTTTTTAAACCCTCATCACTCGTTGCAACTTTTTAAACGACATCATTATCCTTCATTTTTTACATACCTGCTTTTTCATTTTCGTTTTCACGACTGCAAGCATGAAAACCCACAGTTGGAATTCATGTTGATTACATCAAAGGATTAATGTTCATTTGGTTTATCATGAACGTAATTTTTTACATGGTTATAACTCCTTGAACTCAAACACACCATTGGCTACATATGTATAAAAAAAAACCACCCATTTATGAATTTGACTATTGTTAATATGGTGTTGATTTATAAAATCTTTGACACAATGGTTTGTTTGACACATTGATTTTTAGGTCAAATCGTGGATATGCAATGGTTCATTTGACATTTTGATCATTTTTTTTTTTGGATATGCACTCTTATGATTTGTATGTACCATTAAACCAAGGTGTCATTCCAAGTACAAACCGATATGATGTTAGTGCATGGCCTCGATCTACACCACTATCCTCACACACATAGCATTAACGCTCCACCCTTGCTGCCTTTGCATTGTGTTGGGGAAGCTTTGGGAAAATGGTTATGTTTCTATCCTATCAAACCCTATTGCCGAATACCATGTTGATTTCTTGTTGTTATCCATGGCTCCTGTAGTGAGAATTGAACGCAAAGGTATCCAGACTTTGTTATTGTTTGATAATGCCCGAGAAGACTTCTTAGGCTAACCCCTTAATTGCCTCCCAGAGACACGTTTTTGTGTGAGCTATTATGAGCAAACGGTTTTGAATTAGATCAAACCCTTGAAAACCCAGAACCAAAATGAGCCCTTTTACCTTCATTGCAAGTGGTTTCCTTAGAAATTGGGTCATTACAGAGATATAGCTCGTCCTTTAGAGGTCAAATATCAGATTTTCTCTGTGGCTGAAAGGTGCATTTTGGTCTGTTTGCAATTGTTGAAACGTTTATTACTTCTCTAGGCCTATGCCTCAGAACCCCTTTCACCCATCCAGACTTGTGCCTCATCCATCTGTGAACCCTTGATTAATCCAAAGTATTTTCAAGCAATCTATCAACAAGTTATACATCCACAGGCTCTGCTGTCTTTAAGAATGTGGAGGTGGCCACTGCCATTGTGAATTCGAAAATAGCTTGATTAAAATGAATCCCTGAATCTGAGGTATGGTATTTTAAAAGTAATTTTAAGATGATCTTGTTTTGTTTTGAATTAGAATACAAGATTTGTTTGCTCTAATTGCATCTATTTCTATTTGGATTGATTTGATAAAACACGATTCTAGTTATAATATAACTAGCTAACAGAATCGTGAGATTCTGTAGCTAGTTACTAAAATTCAAATTTATTGATTTTTACAACCAAAATGCAATATGAAATTGTTTTTTCTTATGTGTTTACAGGTACATACGATTTCTATAGGAGATTGGATCGCTAGTGGCATCTCTGAACATGCTATTTCTTTATATGGTTTTAGATTAGGCTGTTAGTTTTGGATAACAATGGGAATTTGGGAGATTGTATTCCCCACAATTTTTGGAACAAATTTGATAATTTCCATAGGAAATGTTTTGATCCTATGGCCTTTATAAATGTATTATTTTGTAAACAAAGACCCATCACTGCCTAGGAGCAGAAATTATGGATTTGTAATTGACAGACTTGAATGAAAGTGGATATTTGCACAACTTTAGCTTCGACTATCATATTTTTGTTCAAGTTTCACTCATTTCGATTTGTAATCAAATTTTGACTACTTTAGATATCATGATTTGTTACAGGTTGATGTGATGGGATTTATGTAGTGTCCATGTTTTATGTCTCTCATTTCATATACAAAAATTAAATTGTTCACATTTGATGATTAGAAGGTTGATCTTCTTTATTCAATGAGCAGTTATATGCAAATTTTCATACTCAGATTTATCTTAATATGATCATTTGTCAAATTATAAATTGTTGTTTCTACATATCTTACGTGTTCCATTATTATCATTCGACCATTATTGCTTCCCATTTATGAGAAGCATTTGCAAAATCTGGTGTGGGTTGGCCTCATCAAACAGCAAACGCAGATGCTATGCACAGGACAAATTGGAGATAAAACTTCAGGTCAGTTCGCTAGTTTCATTTTATTAGTTTAATTAATATAACAATTTCCTGTAGTCTAAATACATTGTATTGATTATTGTTTTTATTTCTCAACTAGATAGTTTCCATTTCATTTCTTTTTTTATAAAAGTTATAAAAAAATCAAAAACATTGAATGATAGTTTCTTTGTCATAAATAAATTCATATATGATTTCGCAGATTTCGATCAAAATTTGCATTTTGTAAATACTATACATATATTAGAAATTTAATCGTATCAATACACTGTAGATTTAATAAATAGAACTACTATTTTATAGATATTAGTTAGCAAACTGTGAATGTATTTCAGATTTGTGTATAGTTTCCAGCAGTTGTTTTTCATTAAGTTAGTTTCTTTTAGTTTTGTTTTTTCACTTTCTTAAGACTTAGATCGGCTAACGGAGCCGTTAAACCCATCGGAGTAGATTATTCCAAATGGCTTGGGTTAAATAGACAACCCCAGACTAGATTCACTCCTCCAGTTGACGAGTGGTCAATTTCGCCCATCAACAAGGCTTAAGCATGAAGGGACATGACCCTCATCAATTCTAGCCAGGGAAGGCCTCAGACTGATCCCTGACACAACGCATCAAGAAATCTTACGAAGAAGTAGAAAAAGGAATGAGAGATTACAAGGTAGCCTCTATGCAGGATGGTGTAGTGTACCTCGCTTTCCAACTCATAGCTGGCAAGATAGTCAGGAAGAACCGCCCCACACAGGTCACCGGGTTCGTGGTGGACCTCGCAGAAAAATGTGTGGAGGGCATGCAGATGAACTAGGTGAGCTATTTCATCAATGAATTGGAGAAGGATTTCCACGAAGCTGAGGATTTGGGGTACGAGTTCCACTACAGCTGGTTGATCACTATGATCTCATTTGTCACTTGGAAAATTCCTAAAGGAGCCACCTTTCCAGAGATCGAACCATTGGATTTGTTGGTCGCTAGGTTTTCCACCTTGTGGTACACCAATGACATGACCAAGTAGTGGCAGTACAATGTTGTGGTTCATGCATACTATCAACAATTGAAGGTTTCCATCGAGTCATTTCCATGCATGACACCGCGCACCCTACAAAAGTACAGACCAATAGAAACATTCCATGTAGATCCTGATTTCATCTATATCACAGCATGAAAATATGAGAACAAGGAAGAGCTACAATTGTACTAGAAGCTAACAGACGAAGACATGGAGAAGATCACAAAGAAATGGCCATAAGAGTTCCTTGTACCCGTTAGTGATGCAAAACTCTCCGATACTGACACCATAGGAAGCCCCATGGTCACTGGAGTTGAGCATGTCAGATAGTCCAGTGGGACGACGGAGAAGAAGAAATAGGAAGAAGTTCAGGATATAGAGACCGATGATGAGTACAACACTTCTCAAGAAAATGGATCTGGATCACTAGGAGGAGGAGGAGGAGACAAAACAGATGGACAAGGAGAAGAGGATGATAAAGGAGGAGGTGAAGCTACACCATTAAAAGATCCCCCTACTGGAACAGTAACACCACAAAAGAAAGAAGACACACACTAATAAGCCCCAATTAGAATCCACTCTCACAAAGGACGATATTAGTTTGGTTCACAGAGCTATGTAGGATGCTTCTGAGGACATCTTGCAGAGATATGGAGAGAAGAAGGAAGAGCTATATGGAAGGGTCGAGAAGGAATTGAAGGAAGTACAACAAGCTATTCATTTGGTACGTGCAATACCTACTGCGCCTTCCTTATCAAAGATTGCAGAATTGGGGGATGAACCAACCCAATTGAGAAGACTTGTAGATGAGATAGAAGCTCGACTTTAGAAATTCCAGGAAGAGAAGGAGAATGCTACAAAATCATTGAAACAAGATAAATATGAATCCTTAGAACAATTATGAGTAGTGTGGTACAATTTAACTGCCTACGAAAGTGAGAGAGAAGAATTTCAGGTGATGGTCCAGGAGAAAAAGACCCAACTACAGAAAGAAAAGGAGCAGTTGGTCGCAAAGAAGGACGCAGTCAAAGAATTGGTGAATAAAGAATATCACTATGTTCCATGCTTGGAACAGGAGGAGCAAGTCGAGGCTCAAGTTGTGAAGCTTACTGAGGCCATCCAATAGCTTCAAGTGAGGATAATAGAGTTGGAGGACCAAGCAGTGTTGAGCACTCCGCAGGAGGTGCATGACTAGAGGGAGGAAGCCCTTAAGAACGCAGTTGTAAGAATCAGATCCCTCGCCTCATAATAAAAACAACTGAGTAATAGAAGTTCCAGACATATGAATGCCTCACAGAAGATCCAAAGCTAAGGAAGCTTGAAGCATAGTTACAAGAGGAACATTAACATGCATTATCCGTGTAGGCCCAGATGTAGCTACTCACCGTAGTTGAAAGAATGAAGAGATCCCAGGAGCAGCACGTAGTACAACAAAATATGACTTCCATCTAGGGTAAAGTAATGGAAGTCACGCAGAAGCTGCAACCTATGCAGGATGCAGCCTCCAAGGTGTTTGAAGAAATTGATGGACAAGGCTCGCAATTGGACCAAATGGTTGCGATAGTAGAACAACACCTAGAAGGGCATGTTATAGAGCAAACGATCCAGGAGATCGCTGAGAAGGAGGCTTAGGAGAATCAACAATTCAAGGAAGCTCAAGTTAAGCTCGAGGCCTTCGAAGCAATGTTATCTAGAACTAAGTGACTCGGGACGAGTCACAAGTGAGTGTTAGGGGCTTGTTGGCCCTCTACCAAATTTTGAGGAAACCTTGGTCAGATTTGATCCAATTTTTGGACTTCGACACATTGGTCAAGGAAGCAGTGCCCAGGAAAATCTACGATCGTGGATCTTACTCATTTTGCGGGCTATGTGGACCTAGTAAGGGGTTCTTTAGGGTTTTTGTAATGGTTTATGGGATGTCGGCCCATGGGGTTTACCCATGATTTGGCCTTATTGTAAGGGATTGTAAAAGTATAAATAAGTAATAATGTATTGTAGTAGAAGAAGAGAAGAAGGGGAAGTGGCTAGGTGCAAGTGATTTGAATGGCTTTGTGCAAGGGAACATCTATGCATAAGTCTTTGTGCTTGATAGAGAGTTGGCTTTGTGCCTTGAACTAGTTGGAAGGAGGATCTAGTGCTCAGTGCGGAGATCTCCTGTCCTATGCAAAGCTCTAATCTATGGCTTAGTGCACATGAGTCACTAAATGTAAGAGATTGATGAATAATAAAGAAGTTGAAACAATTGGTGGACATAGCCCCACACTGGGGTGAACCACTTATATGTTTTGTCTTTTGTTTGCTTTATGTTGTGTTGTTTATGTTACGAATCTTCTCACTTCTTAGATTATTATGTACAATAGATAGATCTATAGATGCTTAGTGCAGTTGAAAGAAAGAGATGATTTGAGTAAATTTAATGGAAATTAAGAAAGATATGTTATTCATATGCATAGAAAGAGTTTTGGGACTAATAAGTCGATGCAAGAACCTAGGATTTTTTTTTGCAGATTGCAGGTCCAACACTATGATCCTAGTGCGCATTACAAAAGAGGTTGGGGAAAATTTAAGAGAAAAAGAGGATTGACATTATGTTATAGCTGCAGAAGACTAGGAAATCTTGCTAAGGAATTCCCTAGTACAGGTCTGATTTGTCATTGTTGTAAGATTATTGGTCATGAGGTTGAGCATTGTCCAAGGATGATTGCTAAAGTTGAACAAATGAACATGAGACAAGAAAACTATGAAGGAAGTCAAAAGGATAAGAGAATACTAGAGAAAGAATCATAGGAAGTTCAGACTACATTATTACAGTTGAAAGAAACGATGGATGTTCACAAAGATTTCAGTTTACTAGAGATCCTGAAAGTAAAACATCGCATAAGTGCAAGAATAGAAGACTTCGACATAGACTGTGTCTTGGATGAGGTAACACAAGTGAATATTATGACAAAAGGAGCTTGGAAAATTTTGGGAGAACCTATTGTGGTACGTTCATTGGGAAGGATAGGATTGTTTAGAGGAAAGATGATAACCCTATGTGGAAGCGTTACTAATGTACCTATTACTGTTCATGGAACATTGACTCAAGAGTAATTTGAAGTCATTAAGTTTGTTGGGGACAATGCCCCTTTCCCACTTTTGTTAGGTAAGACATGGATTAAGAAGGATCAGATTAGAAGGGAAGCAGAGGAAGAAGCTACATAAAAGAAAATGCAATAACTAAGGTATTTCATAAGTATAAAAATAGACCGACTAATAGAAGAACGAGAGGATAAGTAGAAGAAACAAGAACAAAAGACAAGAGAATTAGCTGTCAAGGTTGAAAGAATGCAAGAATATTTGAAGGACCTACCCATTCAAGAAATAAGTATGTCCACTCAAGAAGTGTTAAGAAAAGGGATATTAACTTCAGACCCTTTGAGGGAACAACAACAATGCGAAGCCATTGTTCTAGGAGAAGATAAGAATAAGAATGGAAAGAGGATTCAAGAAACATTTAGCGAGACTCAAATCACAGGAAAAAAGGCAAGGAAGCTCGATAAAGAGAAATCTATGTTGGAAAATATGCAAGAAGCTACAAAGACCAGATGGAAGACTTTCTAGATTGGAACCTCATAGGAGGTAGGATCGCAGGATTTGAGCTTCGCTGGAACAACATGACTGCACAGAATGGGACTTCGCCTTGGTGAAGCTATATGACCATTGGAGGTGCCTCGACCATTATAACGACACTCCATAATGGTTAGAAGATGCATTTATGGGCTAATGGAATGCTTTTGGGACATTGAGATCGCACCATAATGGACAGATCCACATTGATGGAAGCATTCTTGGCCGTTGGAAGAATCTGTTACGCTACTCTGCTTATTTAACCCGTTTGACGCTGTGCCGGGACCACTTTTCACTACTCGTGATTAACTGAGCTAACAGAGGATTGTTTGTGTGTCGAGCTGTGTTATCTAAAGGTAGACCTTGTCATCCATTTGTCTACCCCACTTACCCATTCACCTACCCTGACCCGTCTGTTTAAAAGTGAGAATGTCGGGTGAGCCTACTGAATTAGAGAATTTTTTCAAGGAGGTTATCAAGAATATCATGGATGATAGACCATTATATGAAGGTGTCTAGGCATCGTCAACCAGGGGACTGTAGGCTTCCCCTTCAACTGGACATCATTGTGGTCATGATAACCTCGTGACTAAGCAATGGAGTAAGCATCACGACGATATGGTTAATGCGAAGCATATACCGTCGATCTTACTAGAGTATATCCCACCTTTTGGATACCGCCATTAACTGAAACAACATCCCACGGGATTATGAGTACACCTTGTTCACCGTGTACATTTTGAAAGGAATATGAGTAGTCGGGAGTCAGTTTGGATAGATCCCGCTACTGAAGAACAAGGACTTCAATCTAGGCATCAGGAAGAACTATGCTATGCTAGTGCCCCACTGCAACTTGACGAGGTCAACTGGGAAGAAGCCTCGCCTCGTCTCCTAGCCATGGATTAAGGGATTCATGCAGTCCATTGTGTTGAATGTGATGAAGATTCCTCATTTTGGTCGTCACTAGGAGGTTAACACTTGCGTTAAACTCCTCTTGTCATGCTATCATGGTAGATACATGTGGCTCGACCAAAGTATTATTGTGGATACGACGTTGATCCACCATATTAAATGTTTAAGCATGAAGGGACTTGACCCTCAACAATTCTATCCAGGGAAGGCCTCGAACCACTCCCTGGCACAATGCATCAAGGAATCCTACGAAGAAGTAGAAAAAGGAAAGCAAGATTACAAAGTATCCTCTATATAGGATGGTGCAGTGCGCCTCGCTTGACAACTCATAGTTGGAAAGATCATAAGGAAGAACTGCCCCACACAGGTCACCAGGTTCATGGTGGGCCTCCCAGGAAAATGTGTGGAGGGCATGCAGATGAACTGGGTGAGCTACCTCGTCAATGAATTGGAGAAGTATTGTCGTGAAGCCCATTATTTGGGGTACGAGTTCCACTTCAGCTGGTTGATCATTTTGATCACATTTTTTTCTTGGCAAATGCCTGAAGGAGCCACCTTTCCGAAGATTGAACCATCGGAGCTGTTGGCCACTAGGTTTTCCACCTTGTGGTACACCAATGACATGACCAAGTAGTGGCAGTCCAAAGCTATGGTTCATGCATAATATCAACAATTGAAGGTTTCCATTGAGTCATTTCCATGCATGACACCATGCACCCTACACCCGTACAAACCAATAGAAAAATTCCACGCAGATCCAAATTTCATCTATATCAATGCATGCAGAGATGATAACAAGGAAGAGTTACAGTCGTACTACAAGCTAACATATGAATACATGGAGAGGATCACAAAGGAATGGCTGGAGGAGTTCCTTGTACCTGTCAATGATGAAAAACTCTCCAATACTGACACCATAGGAAACCCCATGGACACTTGAGTAGAGAATGTCAGATAGTCCAGTGGGACGACGAAGAAGAAGAAACAGGAAGACATCCAGGATATAGAGACCAATGATGAGGAAAAGACTTCTCAAGAAAATGGATCTTGATCGCTAGGAGGAGGAGGAGACAAAGAAGATGGACAAGGAGGAGGGGATGAGAAAGGAGGAGGTGAAGCTGCACTTTCGAAATATCCCCCTACTAGGATAGTAACACCACAAAAGAAGAAGGTTTGTCCTAAGAAAACTTCAACAAGAAAGAAGACACATGCTAATAATCCCGAATTAGAAGCCACACTCACAGAGGACGATATTAGTTTGGTTCACAGAGCTATGTAGGATGCTTTCGAGGAAATCTTGCAGAGATATGGAGCGAAGAAGGAAGAGCTATATGGAATGGTCGAGAAGGAATTGAAGGAAGTAAATCAAGCTATTTGTTTGGTCCGTGCAGTACCTACTATGCCTTCCTCATCAAAGATTGGAGAATTGGGGGATGAACCAACCCAATTGAGAAGAATTGCAGATGCGATAGAAGCTTAACTTTAGAAATTCCAAGAAGAGAAGGATAATGCTACAAAATCCTTGAAACAAGAGAAATATGAAGCCTTACAACAATTACAAGTAGTGTGGTACAGTTTAACTGTATACGAAAGTGAGAGAGAAGAATTGTAGGTGATGGTCCTGGAGGAAAAGACCCAACTACAAAAAGAAAAGGATCAGTTTCTTGCAAAGAGGGCCACAGTCAAAGAAGTGGTGAATAAATCATATCACTCTGTGCCATGCTTGGCACAAGAGGAGAAATTCCAGGCTCAAGTGGTGAATCTCGCCGAGACCATCCAGCAGCTTCAAGCAAGGATAATAGAGTTGGAGGTCCAAGTAGTGATGAGCACTCTGTAGGAGGTGTGTGACCAGAGGGAGGAAGCCTCTAAGAATGCAGTTGTAAGAATCAGAGCCCTTGCCTCGGAATGCAAATAGATGAGAAATAGAAGTGTGCAGACATATGAATGCATCATAGAAGATCTATATCTAAGGAAGTTGGAAGCAAATTTACAAGAGGCGCATCAGCAGGCATTATCGGTGCAGGCCCAGATGAAGCTGCTCACTGTAGTTGAAAGAATGAAGAGATCCAAGGAGCAACATGTAGTACAACAACAAATCACTTCCATCTAGGGTAAAGTAATGGAAGTCACACAGAAGCTCCATCAATTTCTTCGAACACCTTGCAGGATTCATCCTGCATAGGTTGCAAGGTGTTCGAAGAAATTGATGGACAAGGCTCACAATTTGACCAAGTGGTTGCAATAGTAGAAAACTACTTGGAAGGGCCTGTTACAGAGAAAATGATCCAAGAGATCATTGAGCAGGAGGCTTAGGAGAAGCAGCAATTCAAGGAAACTCAAGTTAAGATCAAGGCCTTCGAAGCAATGCTATCTAGAACTGAGCGACTCGGGATGAGTCACACATGAGTGTTGGGGTCCTGTTGGCCCTCAAACAAGTTTTAAGGAAACCTTGGTCAGAGTTGATCTGCTTTTTGGACTTCAATAGATTGGTTGAGGAAGGAGAACCCAGGTGAAGATGAGATCACAAATCTCACTCATTTTTCTGTCTATGTGGACCTAGTAAGGGGTTCTTTAGGGTTATTGTAATGGTTTATGGGATGTCTGCCCATGGGGTTTACCCATGATTAGGCCTTATTGTAAGGGATTGTAAAAGTATAAATAAGTAAGAATGTATTGTAGTAGAAGAAGAGAAGAAGGGGAGGTGGCTAAGTGTAAGTGATTCGACTGTCTTTGTACAAGGGAACGTCTATGTGTAAGTCTTTGTGCTTGGTAGAGAGTTGGCTCTGTGCCTTGACCTAGTTGGAAGGAGGATCTAGCGCTCAGTGGACATATCTCCTATCCTATGAAAAGTTTGAATCTGTGGCTTAGTGCACAGGAGTAATTGAATGTAAGATATTGGCGGATAATAAAGAAAACGAAGCAATTGGTGGACATAGCCCCACACTGGGGTGAACCACTTATATCTTGTGTCTTCTGTTTTCTTTGTGCTATGTTGTTTATGTTATGAATCTGTTCAGTACTTAGATCATTATGTATAATAGTTAGATATATAGATTCTTAGTTCTTTACTTGTGTTAAAGATAAATGAATGTTAGATCTAACTCAGTGCTATGTGCTAAGTGATTGAATTGGCGCTTAATATTTATTGTTTCTACGTCAATCTATCTTTGAGTATGTTACGTGATGTTAATAAAGCTAATGAACTAATGCATATCATCGTCTAAGTGTTAATAGAATAACTTGTGAATTGTTGTTATCACATATTTGTGTCCCATCTTGTTTACAGACACTGGTGTCCTGTAACCCCCCGTGCTTCTACTTCGGGTGAGAGTTTGCCTGCTTCGCAGGTGTTTCCGAAAGGGCCAATAGTTACGGTTTTGTTGGTGCATTGTTGAGCGTTGAACCCTGGATCTACCCCCATGCCAACAAATGTTTTTGTTACCAAGACCTGAAACTGTGATTGTTGGGAACTGAAGTAAAGAAAAGAGAAGCTCTGTGCATAGACTTGCTGCTGAAGTGCACAGTACTCTACTTTACTTGAGAATCGGTATGCTAATAAAGAAATCCAATCTGAAGAAAAGAGGTAAGATCTTAAAAGAGGTAAAGATTTGTTCTTTGAGGAGATCCCCCTTTTATTGGATATTTGCGATATCTTTGTGCATTTATTTATTATATCTCTGCTCTCATTTTGTGCCAAAAAATAATCCAGATCAAAAAGAGAGAAGGAGAAAGGGCATGTTGTACCTTGTTTTGTAGTTTGTCCTCGCTACTTCCAATAAATGAGCTTAATATTCAAACTCCATAGCACAATTTGATACCTTCAATGGGAAACAAAGAGAAATGACTATATCCTACTCTACAATATTAGGTAAAACAAATTCATCTACAAAGATTAAAGAGAGAATAGACAATCACATGCAAGAATACACAAGCTTGAAGGAAATATGCCAAGTATATTCAAATGAGAACTGGAAGAGAATACTTACAGACCACGATTTATGCAGCAGAAGCCTCTCCAAGTTCTCCTCATTCATCCCTTGCATGAATCTACAAAGATCAAAATGATGATACTCTCATTGATTACTTCCCACTTCTCCTTGGAAATCGCTTAATATATAAGCTTGAGAGGCACAACCACCATGAGAAAATGAGGGATATGGTTGAGGATATGTCTCCTTGAGGTTTGGATCAGATCCTAAATTGAAGCAAAAGCATGGGAGTCGAACATAACCTACCCAATCTTTAGAGAGATGGCCCATAGATAAAGGTGGAGGAGATCCCCCTTTTACACACATATACATCCAAACTGAAATGGATTTTCTAGATATCTCATCACTTGGTGCTGCATATTGATATGCTGTTAAAATCGAGCAGAAATTTAGCCACCGGAACAAATGGGAGTTCATATCTACAAATATGCAACAACCAAAGTATGAGAAATACATCCCTAACAAACAACTTCCCGAAAACTAGTCTAAGCCACAAAAAAAGAAGGGTCACGAGAAGATGAAGAAGGACACTCGAAAATGGTGTGATTTCCACAAAATCCCCTGGCACAACACCGATGAATTCCACTCAAAATATTCATTAGTGGTCGATATCAAACAGAAGGACTCGAACCCTTATTTGGAACTTGATTAAGAAAATGTTGATAGAAGACAGATCATAGACGCAGATCCCACTCCTATTGTCGCAACTGCAACATTTCAACCTAAAGAACCAGGACATCTTGAAGAGGGGGAGAGCCCTTTTCATTCATAGATGTGGGTGAAGGGGACCCCACTACATTTTTTTGTTGATATAGGAATCCAAAATAACCTCATGTCAATAGAGGTCGTCAAATAGTTGGGATTGTCGACAACACCACACCCGTAACCATACAACATCGGGTGGCTTTTCCAGGGATGAGATCTTTGTGTCAGCTAGCAGTGTCAATTGTCATACGACATCCAACCCTTCAAGGATGAGGTATTATGTGATTTTTCCCTGCTGGATGTCTCTGATGTTATCTTGGGCCAACCATATATGTGGAAATGCCATGTTGCTTATGAGTCTTGACCCCGCAATGTCATTATTTCTCTAGGGGGTCATCTTTACATAATACCAGAGGTATTTCCAGCTATTGTCCCACCTAAACAGTGCCCCAATGTAGTATCTCATACTACAAAATTAAACTTCTTCACAGTTTATTCAAAAGGTGAACAAAAGAACACCGCAACCATTGCAGCCTCAGTTAAAGCACCTTATGTCCAACAGAAGCAGGTCAAAAACATTGAAGTAAAGTGTAAGGATTCTTTATTCACACAGTCATCTCATGTAACCTGACTCGTTAAAATGGTCCAACCCTTCCAACCATATGTTTGTGACATCCTTCCAAAAACCAAGAAGCGTGACATCTCCAGCAAGGCAAACAACTCACCAAGATTTAGATTCACCAATCGCCTTCCCCTCTGATCCGGATTATTTTCGGCACGAAATGAGAGTGGAGATATAATAAAGAAATGCACAAAGATATTGCAGATATTCAATAATATAATAGAAATGTATCAGAGATGCAACCATAAACATAGATATACAGTAATACACAATTTCTATTAATCAAAGAAATGTACAAAGATTGAAAAAATATAGAGTGAAAGACTCGCTAGAATGGTGGCAGCTTATCTCTGAGAAGAGATGTGATGGCTACTCGCATCCATGAGAAGATGACTACAATGAGGCTCTAAAGGCATTTTTACAATAAGCAGGAATGCCAAAAACCATATACATCCAAAAACCTAACCCTGGGAGATGAAGCACCAAAAGTCATGTGGGCCCCGTTTGGGTAAGTTGGTGCATCAACTTCCCGGGGTCGTAACTTTTGCATACGATCTCCATTTTAGGCGTATGATAGATCGTTGGAAAGATCTATCCAAGAAATACAACTTTTGGGTGAGAAACATTGATATACGATCCAAGTTGCTCCCCATTTTCTAAGAAAACATCATTTAGGGCCTCAAAATGGCCCCGGAAGTTAAAAACTGCTAAAAATAGTAAATTACCAAAATTGCCAGAAACATGTTTTGGGCTAGTTGGAGAAGGTGGGTGGCCACCGATATCCACCTGGATGAATCCTCCCTCCTTAGGAAGAAATGGTCTCCATTGCGTTGAGTTCTCGAGGGAGAGGGGAAAGCGATTACTAAATCTGAATCTTGGTGATCTGCTTGCCTTGCTAGAGAAGTGGTGTTGCTTAGCTTGTTGAAGGCTGTCACAAACTTGTGGCTGGAAAGATTGGACCTTTTTAACCAGTCTGGCTACATGAGATGACTGTGTGCAGAAGGAATATTTGTGCTTTGCTGCAACCTTGTCGACCTGCTTCTGGTGGATAGAAGGTGCTTGGGCCAAGGCTGTAGTGGTTGCAGTATCCTTTTCTTCCCCTTTTGAACAGATTGTGGAGAAGATAAATTTTGTAGTATGAGATACTACCTTGCAGCACTGTTTAGGTGGGGAAGTAGTTGGAACTACCTCTGGTATCCTGTAGAGATGACCCCCCAGAGTAATAATGACACTACGGGGTCGAGACTCATAGATTGCGTGACGTTTCCACATATATGGCTGGCCCAAGAGAACATCACAGACATCCAGTGGGGAAACATCACATAATACCTCATCCTTGAAGGGTTG
>SNQJ01S0043224.1:176386-210446 GCA_010110895.2 Picea sitchensis
ATGTGGGCCCCGTTTGGGTAAGTTGGTGCATCAACTTCCCGGGGTCGTAACTTTTGCATACGATCTCCGTTTTAGGCGTATGATAGCTCGTTGGAAAGATCTATCCGAGAAATAAAAATTTTGGGTGAGAAATATTGATCTACAAATCATGTTGCTCCCCTTTTTCTAAAAAAACATAATTTAGGGCGTCAAAATGGCCCCGGAAGTTAAAAACTGCTAAAAATAGTAAATTACCAAAATTGCTAGAAACATGTTTTGGGCCAGTTGGAGAAGGTGGGTGGCCACCGATATCCACCTAGATCACCCTCTCCCTCATGAACTCATCGCATTGGATACCATTTCTTCCTAGTAAGGGAGGATTGATCCAGGTGTATATCGGTTTCCACTCACCTATTCCACGGGCTCGAAAAACAATTTTCCATCTTGGTAGTTTTTCAACAACTTTTTGGGTTCCAAACTTCTGTGGTTGTTTTGAGGCCCTAAATGACGTTTTTAGGGATTTGGGACACAGGTGGATGAAAAAGGAATTGATCTAGACCAGTCAAAAATCGTTCTTCTCGGTTAGACCTTTCCAAAGGTGTATATAGTACCCCAAACAGAGATCGTATGCAAAATTTATGCCCCCGAGAAGTTGACGTATCAACTACCTCCATCGGGGCCTGCAAACCTTTTGGCTTTTCATATTTTAGGGTTAGGGTTCTGGATTTTAATTATGTTAAAAATGCCTTTGGAGCCTCATTGTAACAATTATCTTCTAGCGAATATGAGTAACCTTTACATCTCTTCTCAGAGATAAGATGCCACCATTCTAGCGAGTCTTTCACTCTGTATTTTTACAGTCTTTGTACATTTTCGCTCATTAATAGAAAATTGTGTATTACTGTGTCTCTATGTTTATGGTTGCATCTGTGATACATTTCTGTTTATTATTGGATATTTGTGATATCTCTATGCATTTATTTATTATATCTCTTCTCTCATTTTGTGCCAAAAAATAATCCGGAAGAGAAAGAGAGAGGGAGAAAGGGCATGATGTACCTTGTTTTGAATTTTGTCCTCGCTTCTTCCAATATATGAGCTTAATATTCAAACTCCCTAGAACAACTTGATACCTGCAATGGGAAACAAAGAGAAATGACTTTATCCTACTCTACAATATTAGGTAAAACAAATTCATCTACAGAGATTAAAGAAAGAATAGACAATCACATGCAAGAATACACAAGCTTGAAGGAAATATGCTAAGTATATTCAAATGAGAACCGAAAGAGAATACTTACAGACCAATATTTATGCAGCAAAAGCCTCTCCAAGTTCTCCTCATTCATCCCTTGCATGAATCTACCAAGATGAAAATGATGATACTCTCACTGATTACTTCCCACTTCTCCTTGGAAATCGCTTAATATATAAACTTGAGAGGCACAACCACCATGAGAAAATGAGGGATATGGTTGAGGATATGGCTCCTTGAGGTTTGTATCAGATCCTAAATTGAAGCCAAATCATGGGGGTCGAACATAACCAACCCCATCTTGAGAGGAGATGGCCCATAGATGAAACGCTCGTGCATGGATGATCTAGACGAGATGTTGTAGTTGTATTGTAATGGAGGTTTGATTATAGTGCTTCTATGATTTGTTTCAATATTTTCTTTCACTTTCATGTTTCCTCTTATGTTGAAATTCTAATGCATGGATGATCCAGACGATATGTTGTAGTTGTATTGTAATGGAGGTTTGATTGTAATGCTGATGTGATATATTTCAGTATCTTAAACTTAAGTTCAAGAGTCCTTTTGTGCCTGAGTTTTTCTGCACCAAGCTGCTTGAAGGTTAGATGCTCATCGAAGACTTGTCCACTTTCCTCACTAAGTATTCCTCCTTCTCACCTTTAGCCTTAAACCACTGACTGAATTTAATGAGAACCTCATTTTCTTATGCATTACTAGCCCAATTTTCTATGTTTACAAATTGTTACGCTGAGCTTTGTTGACTTGACCTCCAATCATAAACCTACCCCCACAACCATTTTGATGGGCGCTAGGCTTATCCTCCTAGAATCTGAGGGTGACTCTCACCACTAAAATTCATGGTGTCATTGCCGAGGAACGAATTGAAGACATTTTCCTGGGATTGAATGACAAAAGAATTTTGATTTTGAAGGTGCATTAGGAATCAGTACCTTGAAGATTGCATCTTGCACCTGGTGACTCCACTGTTTCATTTGTGGCTTCCAAAGGAAGACACATGAGGTCGACTCCACATCTACCTTTGGAAACACATGACGATGACCCAAAGAAGATTATCAATAAAGGAAATCTTTCTCAAGAAGGTGTTTCAGCTGCTGTTCCAGATTGAAAATCTCCTTGGGAAGAATGACATTGCACAGTTCCATCTTTAGATGGTGACTGAAGTTGTACACCTTCAAGATTGCACATTCACCATGGAGACACCATTGTTTAGAATCTGAGGGTGACTCTCAATACTAATATTCTTGGAGTCGCCAAAATATTCTAAACAATGGAGTCACCATGGTGAATGTGTAGGAGTGAGACAAGTTAACTAGCTATGGAGGCTATCCTAGCCAGGAGGTTTTCCCTACTAAATTTATCATCCATAGCTGGTTATCCGCATCCTGTGCCTCAAATTGATGAATGGAAAGATCTACTGCCAATATTTTATGAAGGTGAGAATGGCATCCCTATTGAGCATGTTCTAGAATTTCATGCTTTGATGCAACAGCTTGACATCCAACATGAAGACATACATCTGAAGTTGTTTATGTACTCTCTTCGAGGATATGCTCATATTTGGTATCACCCTCTTGATATTTCTAGCGTTTCTTCACTTGAAGAGTTTCATGCAACTTTCAATATTCATTGTCAAAACTTTTATTCCTTTGAGTTAATTTTTCATAGCTATTGTGAGGAGTATAAAGACTGTGTTCGGGATATAATTGATTCTTATGAAGGATATGAGAATGAAGAAAATGCCTTGGATGAGGAATCAACTCTTTATCTTCCTTGTTCATCTCCATAAGATGAAAAATTTGTTTGTTGTATCAACAAGAAAAGTGCATAAATTGAGTCAGTTCTGGAAGCTTATACTCTTTGTAATCTTGTCTATAAAAGAGCTAGATATGAGCAGCCTATTTTTGAATCATATGGTGATGATAAGATATTGCTTCCTGGATTGAATCTTGATAGGAATCTTGTGTTTAATAATGAAGAACAATTTTTTGATGTTGGGTAGAATATACCTCTTGGTATGTCATTCAAGACTCCTCATTTATTTGATCATTATGGAGACAGTGATGAAGACACTGAGGTGTTTTTTACCTTAGAAGAAAAAATCATTAGCGGACAACCTTCTAATGAAAATTAAATCTTTTACCAAGAGTAGTATGATAAAGATAAAGCACCATTCATTGATATACATGAGGATATTTCTTTCCATCAGCTAACAGATGTTATCAAAGAAGATAAAAGAGAAGTGGATTAGCATCCTGCATCATCCATTCACTCACATGTGCTTGCCACAAACATTCAACCGTATGTGAGAAACTATAAATCATAGCAGGCTTTCTGTTACCAATCCAGTAAGTTTTATCACCTATTTTATGACCCTGTAGGGGAGTACATGGAGTTTCATTTCCTCAATGTATTGAAGCCTTCAAGCTTTGTCTTTCCTTCATCATTGGGAGATAATCTGAAGAATGTAATTATTTTAATGTCATAGTTTTATTGTCCCTTGTTGATCAGTGACAGAGTAAATACGTTTTTAGTTAGGAAGTTACTTGAATGGCTCTGGTGGAAGCTTGTTTTCACCTAGCACATTGTAAAAGTCAACTACTTTAAGATTGTACATAAATAAGATCCTTCTGGATCATGTGTGTTAGTTTTATTTTTAATTTGTGTAGTGTACATGTTATCCTGCTGTCTTTAGCAAAATGTAGTTGAGCTCGACTCCACAACCCAACAACTAAGGCACTAAAACTTCTTGTTCTTGGCAGCTCATATGGAGCATGCCATCCCCTGTGGAGCCAATGTTATCACATGAAGTTGTCAAGATTTGTAGGTGATAGCCATGAGCACAGGAAAGCAGGCAGGTGTAGTTTTCAACTGTAGAGATCCCCTGTGCAGTTCAATTTAGTGCCATCTCTAAGTGTAGTTTGGAGGACGTTATAGTTGGCAGGAAGATAAACTTTAGTGGGGGCGCTAAAATAGCAGGTGCACCCAGATCGTAGATTGCAAGGAGATCAATGACCACACTTCATTTCGGGGCCACAACATGCTCGAGCATTAAAATCCTTGAGAGGGATGAAATCTAAACCATGGGATTGCGAGAGAGCTATGTGGCGGAAGGTGGTGAGTTTCAAGCCCAAAAGTGGTGTGGGTACAAATATCTTTTGACGCCTTGAAATCACGTGCTCATTCAATGCCAAATCCAATAACATCACGTAACCGCCCCCTAGTCGTCAAGCCTTGTCCCGATATTGACGAGAAATAAGTTAATGAACAAGGACTAGTAGTTGAAACCTCATATCACTCCTTAAATGAAAAGCATGGAGGGTCTGTTCGTGGAGACAGAACTATCAGCCCGAGGTACCACGAGGGATGGTTTTTTCCTTCATACCCATGTTTATATGAGATTTCATCTGACAGAAGGATACATGCATAGTATGATAGAAGGAGACATAGATGGAAAATCCTTGGACATGATGGCCAACTCATGCTCCTAATGGTTTTCCATTGTTTTGAGTATAAATACACCAGTTGAAGAATATGTTAGGGTCAATGGTTGAGAAGAGCTCCCTATTTGTAATAGTTTGATAGCAGAGTTGTTCTTTGGTTATGTATAAGACCTGCGACTTTATCATTAATAGAAGTCAATTTCTTTCATAGTCTTATTTCCTCTTGTGCTGAAACACTCATGCATGGATGATCTAGATGAGATGTTGTAGTTTTATTTTAATGGAGGTTTTATTATAATGTTGTTATGATCTATTTCATTATTTTCTTTCACTTTCATGTTTCCTCTTATGCTGAAATTCTCGTGCATAGATGATCCAGACGAGATGTTGTAGTTGTATTGTAATGGAGGTTTGATTATAATGCTACTGTGATATATTTCAGTATCTTAAACTTAATTTCAAGAGTCCTCTTGTGCCTGAGTTTTTCCGCACCAAGATGCTTGAAGTTCATATGCTCATGGTAGACTTGTCCATTTTCCTCACTAAGTCTTCCTCCTTCTCACCTTTAACCTTAAACCACTAACTGAATTTAATGAGAACCTCATTTTCTTATGCATTGCTAGCCCAATTTTCTTTGTTTAAACATTCTTACGCTGAGCTTTGTCTATTTGACCTCCAATCATAAACCTACCCCCACAACCATTTTGATGGGTGATGGGCTTATCCTCCGATAATCTAAGGCTGAATCTCAACACTAACAGAAAGATTATGTGTTTTATTTAGTGCTTGATGATCATATCTCAACAATATACTTAGTATTATTATTTACTATTATTGAACAAATTGGTGAAATAGAAATGAGAGAAAAACATAAATATACTTTTAAATCATTATTTTATTACATATGAAAAGAAGACAAGGGTTTCAAATATTTCTACTCTTTTTACCTGTAAATAAAATAGATATTGTTTAACTAATTGATGTGAAGAACTTGTGAGCCAATTCATTTTTTTAACACACAAACACACACACACACACACACACACATATTCTTTAACAGTGCACTATCAACAAGCAAACACATAGTTGGCATGGGCCTTTTTATGCATCTATTTATAGAAATAACAATAAGAGAAATCCATAACTTAAACCCTATTGGGACTTCATTCTTTCCAAACCAAAAGTCTTGATTAAATAAAGATATTTATAGAGGAAATATATTACAATAATATTTGCGTGCAAAGGTAGTAAACAAAACCTCTTTACTTACCGAGAAAACAAACCCTATGTATACATTATTAACAAAAAAAACCCTAATAGGTTATATGTTTCCTATTACCATTTTAATTTCAAGAGAAAGAATCTGCATTTATATATATGTTGGCCCTCGACCAAGTTTTGAGGAAACCTTGGTTAAAGTTGATCCACTTTTTGGACTTCGACACATTGGTCGAGGAAGGAGCGCCCGAGTGAAGTTGAGATCAAGGATATCACTTATTTTGTGGGACATGTGGATCTAGTAAGGGGTTCTTTAGCATTTTTGTAATGGTTTATGGGATGTCGGACCATGGGATTTACCCATGATTAGGCCTTATTGTAAGAGATTGTAATTGTATAAATAAGTAAGAATGTATTGTAGTATAAGAAGATAAGAAGGGGAAGTGGCTAAGTGCAAGTGATTCGACTGGCTTTGTGCAAGGGAACTTCTATGTGTAATTCTTTATGCTTGATATAGAGTTGGCTTTGTTCCTTGACCTAGTTGGAAGGAGGATCTGACACTTAGTGCACATATCTCCTGTCCTAAGAAAAGCTTGACTATGTGGCTTAGTGCACATGAGTCACTGAATGTAAGAGATTGAAGAATAATAAAGAAGATGAAGCAGTTGGTGGACGTAGCCCAACACTCGGGTGAACCACGTATATCTTATTTCTTTTTTTTTCTTTGTCTTGTGTTGTTTATGTTATGAATATACTCAGTGCTTAGATTATTATGTATAATAGATAGATCTGTAGATTATTAGTTCTTTACTTGTGTTAAAGATAAATGAATGTTAGATCTAATTCAGTTCTATGTGCTAAGTGGTTGAAGTGCTTAATATTTATTGTTACTGCATCAATCTATATTTGAGTATGTTTTGTGATGTTAATAAAGCTAATTAACTAATTCATATCATCATCTAAGTGTTAATATAATGCCTTGCAAAGTGTTTTTATCACAGATCCATGTCCCATATTGGTTACAGACACCTGTGTCCCATAACCCCCCTGCTTCTACCTTGGGTGAGACTTCCCATGCTTAGTAGGTGTTTTTGAAAGGGCCGATAGTTAGGGTTTTGTTGGTGCATTGTTGAGCATTGAACTCTGGGTCTGCCCCTGTGCCAACAAATGGTTTCATTACTGAGACCTAAAACTGTGATTGTTGGGAACTGAAATAAAGAAAAGAGAATCTATGTGCGTAGGCCTGTTGTTGAAGTGCACAGTACTCTACTTGACTTGCAAAGCTCTGTGCTAAGAAACAAATCCAATCTGAAGAAAAGAGGTAAGATATTAAAAGAGGTAAATATTTGTGCTTTGACAAGAGTAAGAGACGTGAAATTTTTTGTTTTGAAAGTATGAACTTAAGTATGTTTAATAGGTTTTGTCCTAGTTTGAAGGCTAGGGCATAGTTGAAAGAAAGAGATGATTTGAGTAAATTTAATGGAAATGAATAAAGATATGTTATTCCTATGCATAGAAAGAGTTTTTGGACTAATAAGTGGATGTAGGAAGCTACGAATATTTTTTTGTAGATTGCAGGTCCAACACTATGATCCTAGTGCACAGTACAGAAGAGGCTGGGGAACATTTAACAGAAAAAGAGGATTGACATTATGTTATAATTGCATTGAAGGAAGTCAAAAGGCTAAGACAATAATAGAGAAAGAATCAGAGAAAGTTCAAACTCCATTATTACAGTTGAAAGAAATGATGGATGTTCACAAAGATGTCAGTTTACCAGAGATCCTGAAAGTAAAACATCGCAAGTGCAAGAATAGAAGACTTCGACATAGACTGTGTCTTGGATGAGGAAACACAAGTGAATATTATCACATAAGGAACTTGGAAAATTTTGGGAGAACCTACTGTGGTACCTTCATTGCGAAGGATAGGATTGTTTAAAGGAAAGATGATAACCCTATGTGGAAGAGTTACTAATGTACCTATTATTGTTCATGGAACATCGACTGAAGAGGAAATTGAAGTCATTAAGTTTGTTGGGGATAAAGCCCCTTTCCCACTTTTGTTAGGTAAGACTTGGATTGAAAAGGATCAGATCAGAAGGAAAGAAGAGGAAGAAGCTACATCAAAGAAAAAGCAATAACTAGGGTGTTTCATAGCTAGAAAAATAGATCGACTAATAGAAGAACAAGAGGATAAGTCGAAGCAATAGGAACAAAAGGAAAGAGAATTAGTTGTCAAGGTTGAAATAATGCAAGAAGGTTTGAAGGACCTACCCATTCAAGAAATAAGTATGTCCACTCAAGAAGTGTTAAGAAAAGGGATATTAACTAGACCCTTTGAGGGCACAACAAAACTACGAAGCCACTGCACTAGGAGAAGATAAGAATAAGAATGGAAAGATGATTCTAGAAACATTTAGACAAACTCAAATCACAGGAAAGAAGGAAAGGAAGTGAAATAAAAATAAATCTAAGTTGGAAAAGCTACAGGAAGCTACAAAGACCAGATGGAAGACTTCGTAGACTAGAACCTCGCAGGAGGTAGGTTCACAAGATTTGAGCCTCCCTGGAACAACAGGACCAAGTAGAATGAGACTCCGACCTGACAAAACTATATGACCGTTGGAGGCACCTTGACCATTAGAATGATGCTCTGGAATGGTTAGACGACACATTTAAGGGCTGATGGACCAGTTTTGGGACGTTGATATTGCGCCATAACAGACAGATCCTCATTGAGAGAAGCATTCCTGGCCGTTGGAAGAATCTGTTATGCTACTCTGCTTATTTAACCTGTCAGACACTGTGTCAGGACCAATTTTCGCTACCCATGATTAACTAAGCTAAAAGAGGATTGTATGTGTGTTGAGCTGTGTTATCTAAAGGTAGACTGTGTCATGCATTTGTCTCTCTTGCTTACCCATTCGTGAACAATGATCTCATTGCTGAAGAACAATGAATCCAATCTAGGTGACAGGAAGAACTATGCTATGCTAGTTCCCCACCTCTACTTGATGAGGTCAAATGGGAAGAAGCCTCACCTCATCTCCCAACGATGGATTAAGGGACTGGCGTAGTCCACTATGATGAATGTGATGAAGATTCCTCATTTTGGCCGTCACCAAGAGGTTAATGCTTACGTTAAACTCCTCTTTTCATGCTATCATGGCGGATACATGTGGCTTGACCGAAGGATTACTGTGGATCTAACATTGATCCACCAAATTACAGGCTTAAGCATGAATGGACTTGACCCTCAACAATTCTATCCATGGAAGGCCTCGGACCGCTGCCTGACACTGCGCATCAAGGAATCTTACAAAGAAGTAGAAAAAGGAAAGATATATTACAAGGTAGCGTCTATACAGGATGGTGCAGTGCACCTCACTTTCCAAATCATAGTTGGCAAGCTCATAAGGAAGAACCACCCCACATAGGTCACCGGGTTCGTGGTGGACCTCGCCGAAAAATGTGTGGAGGGCATGAGATGAACTGGGCGAGATACCTCGTCAGTGAATTGGAGAAGGATTGTTGTGAAGCCTAGGATTTGGGGTACAATTTACAGTTCAGTTGGTTGATCATTTTGATCGCATTTCTTGCTTGGAAAATGCTTGAAGAAGCCACCTTTCTGGATATCGAACCATCATAGTCATTGGCCACTAGGTTTTCCACCTTGTGGTACACCAATGACATGACCAAGTAGTGGAAATCCAATGTTGTGGTTTGTTGGGCCCAAGATATGATCATCTTCATGACGTTATTATACACTTTTTTCCATATGTATATATGCATTTTTTATCTTTCAAAGGATATTTTTGAAGAATTTTATGGTAAAATGATACAATCGGCATGAGGTATGTATAATTTGTGTTTTGTGATTGAATCAAGTTTAATTTATCATACTTTATGGTTTCCAAGAGTTAATTCATGTTTTTTTGCTATTACAGGGAAAAACGTACCATGTTTCTTGGTCCGACACTCGTTCCGACACTTGATCCAACACTCGTTCTGGTACTTGATCCGACACTCGTTCTATCACCTAGTATTGCACAGAAACGAAAGACAAGTTGGCAGTTATGGTATTGGCGGCCAGTGGTGGAAAAATAGAGCACATTGGTTTTGTTTGTCATCACCCCCTCCAGCTACTAAGCTCAAGACAACTCGATTTCAGTTGTCCAAAGAGGGCGATCATTGGGTTCCTTTGTTTTGTTAGTTATGGATGCATTTAATGTAGTTTGCCGAATTTAGAGGTGGTTCGACCCTCTTGGGGTCGACCACTTGGGTTTTAAGCTTATAAATACCAATAGGATGATCATTAGATTTTTTAACCAAGTAGCATAAGCATTAGAATTGCCAGAAAAATGATTTTTCTCTGTTTCTAGTTTTACATTGCCAGAATAGTGCCAAAACTGTGTTTTTGGATTTTTATTCATGAATTTGGCCTATTGAGGTCATGGTGTGCTTTTAGAGAGTGATCATGACTTGCTGGGGGTCCCACCAACAGCCTGGTAACTATCTTCATGTCTATTTTGCATTTTTCTAATTTAAATTGTCTTTTCATTTTCCTGTGCATGTATATTTTTATTTAATTAATTAGTTTGTTGTAGCTTACTATTTTACTTCTTTTTCCAGGTTAGATGATGATTTGTAATAGTATGTGTTGATTTTATATATTAGAAAAGGCTTGCAAGTCTCTCAGTCTCTTTACTAATTCTGTGTGCAATTAAAAAGTCTCTCTCTCATTATAGTAACCCCGCATGTAGTTAGATGATAAATTGTGCTTTCTTTTATATTTTTATAGTTAAGCTTAGAACAGATTTTTAATTAGAACAAAGCATAGTTTTAATCTGAGTTTCTTCTGATAAAGATTGATGGATGGATAGATTTGCTTCTAGTTTTTGAATGATAGCTTGCTTACTTTAGTTTTATATAGATTTCACTTGCTTAGTTATTGGTTAAATGTAATTGTCAATTCACTTTTTAATATCATGTTTTTAATTTATGGTCTCAGTCATTTTCTTTATCATAGCTTGAATGATTAAAATAGACATAGTATAGTTTCCTTTCACAGATTAAAATGAAATTAAATTCCTTAGTTAGATAATGATGATCTCATTATGATTTTGATGGTTTATACATGAATATGTAGGGTATTTAACATTACTTTTATCATGGCTAAGTTTTCATTGGACTGTTTACTTCACACCTTTCATTTTTCCATTGAAATTAGTATTGATTGTATACCATTAGAACTGTCCTTTTTTGTCAAGTGTCATCGAGATATCATCCATCACCACCGAAGGCATTCACACAACCACCAACATTACATTTGAGTGTTTCATAGGTTAAAGTTAGTTTCTTGCTTTCATAAGTTAGAAAAGATAGTTTCTTGTTTTCATAAGTTTAGACATTACATTTTGAGTGTTTCTATAGGTTGTGCTAGTTTCTTGCTTTCATAAGTTAGAAAAGATAGTTTCTTGTTTTCATAAGCTTAGTTGATAGCCCTTTCTCTGCTTTCAATAGAATAGATTTCCTTTTCATGCATTGCATTGAGCATTTAAACTTCCTTCATGCAAGAGAAATAGTTTTGGATTAGGCATTTAGTCCACTTGCATCTTAGGCTAGTTAGTTGTTCAATGATAAGTTTTTTCTTGCAGTATTTAGTTTCCTTTTCTTACTTGTCTTTGCTTTTATGCTTCTTTGCTTGTTTGTTTTATTTGTTTTAAATAGGTTAGTTAGTGCTTTGCTTGCTTGTCTATTTTCTCTAATAGGTTAGTTAGTGGGTGTCTTTGTTGTTTGTCTATTTTCTTTAACAGGTTAGATAAGTGTCTTTGCTTACTTTTTATTTATTTTCTTTTATAGGGTAGTTGCTCATCGAATGTAGGTTGGCAGTTGTGCCAGTTTTGCTTCTCAACATTTGCTTAGTATGCTTTAGTAGTTTACCTTTTGCTTACTACTTCATGAACTAGTTTTCATTTTTACATAGAGTTTTCATTCACTTTCTTAGGAACTATCCATCGGGTGCTCTGAGCTCCAAAAGTACTTAGGTTACCTGGTTTCATTTTGCTTAGTAGGGTTGTTCATTAGATAGGTTTTCTCGAGTAGATTAGCCCTGTGATAGCTGCTTTCCTAGTTAGTCTACACTCCTACCAACCTTCTGGCCTTTGGCCATACATTTTGCTACAACTCTAAGTTTATTTACCCTAAGTTGAGTAATTTAATTGAGGGTGGTTTAGTGTCTTTTTTAGTACATATAAAACAACTAACATTTTGGCGCAGCAAGCTGGGGAGTTGTCTTAAGGTAAGGAGTAAATAGGAATTAGATCATCCTTAGACCTTATCATTAGTTTGGTGGCGTGGGAAATTTAAGATCTAAATGTAAGAACTCACAAGATCTACTATAGAAGGTTCCCCAAACCCAATAGTAGTTTTTCGTTTTGTTTTCTTTCATGAATAGACTTAGAATCAAATGGTAGCTTTTTCTTTTGTTTTTTCTTTCTTTTCATGAATATGCCTAGAGACCCACAAGGTAGATACATTAAATCAAAATCATACTCTCTTCAACTACAAGTCTTTCGATCTCTTTGGGGAAGGAACGCTCAGCTTATAAAAATCCATAATCGACATCAAAATAGGAGCTAGCTCAACCCAGAGATCTAAAATAGTTTCTCTAAAGGGACTAACACAAAGAGCACTATAGAACAAGAAATTGAAGCATCAATCATACTGGGAAAAGAGGCAATACCACTCAAGTCTTCCAGTTTAACCAAACAATACAACCTCTTCTTTTACACCACCACTATTAGGGGACTCTAATTTTAAGGGATATCATAGACCCTGAATAGGAGAATATTTTGTTTGGTATTTCAACCAATGCAATTATCTCTCAAATTGACACAAAAAATTTGTCACCTATAATCTCAACCGGCTCAAGTAGAGTCCCAGACATCTAATTAGTAGGAAGACCTTTTCATCAAGAGAAACTTTTTCTCTTCAAAGATAAAAACCACTTCTACGTGACTCTCTTTGGAAACCAAGCCAATATGGATGACAGGGAGGACCATAAATAAATGTAAGACATACGGAGGAAGAAGAAACTAGAAAACCAAACCAAAACTACCTTTGATTTCCTCATTTTAGACGCCACTCTGAATGTCAACATGAAGACTATTCCTCTCTCTCAAAGATCACTTACCTTTTATGGTGTAAAAGTGAATATTTTTAGGACCTTATTTGAATTTGACATCTTGTGTAGGAGTTACAACTACATACAAGATGCCCAAATTCAAACTCTTTCCTCACAATTCTCAAAGACTCTCCCAGACTAAGATGGTTCATGGGGTTGGGAGAATCCAAGATTAGGTCTTGGGAATCCATGAAAGACATCTCTCTTAAGAAGTACAAAGACTACCGCAACACCAAAGAGTCTCATAATGACATATTCAAAGTCCAACAGTTAGAATATGAGAACCTTGAAGACTATATGGAAAGATATTTGGTTATATCTCCCAGAAGTCAAAATACCATGACCTCCCAGAGGATGCAGTTAGGGCTCTTTTCCTTAAGGGAATTTCAGAAGAATATTTAGAGATGCTTAACTTGATGGAATCAAGTGATATTTCTCATAAACCATTTGCTAAAATATGTGAAATGTGTAAAGACTACTCAAGGAGTAGAGCCAAAAAAGGGAAGAATGTTCGAGACCCTTACAATAGAAGCTTAAAACCAGTTAGCTCAGGTGGTGTCACGAGAGAAGAGATAGGGAAACTTTTAGAAAACTTTAATACTGGCATATTAAGCACAATAGGTTCCCAATTGGACACCCTTAAACTAAAAAAGAAACAGGAGGAGGAAAATGCAGCAATAAGCATATTGCCCAAGATGTAGACGGAAGAATTCCTCAAGGGAGTGCCCACTAGATAACATTTCATTTTGTGCCTTATGTACAGAAGACCATTCGACTGAAAAATGTCCATCATTTCCCAGTTTATTAGCCATATACAGGAGTGGAGATCCTGGGGATTCTTCTTATGCACCTAGGAAGCCATGGCAGCCTAGGAATCAATGCACATACCCGGATCTACAGTCCCAAGTTCCACCCTATTATCAACAACAACAGTGGCACTCACCAAGTTGGAAAAAATGTTCTACTCAATACCAACATCCTTTGATTCAAGGAGGGAGGGGAGGACACAACCAAGGAAACCCTCAAGCTCCATCTATCCCTATGTACAACCATCCTTATTCTCAGTTCTCATCAAACACTCTGCAACCTTTGCCAGGTTTTGTTCCACCACCTTTACCTCCTATCCCACAACAAAAACTGCTCCAATTTCAAAATGCAAGCTCCCCAAAACCAACACTATTACCGGCATAGCCAGTTCCAAATCCCAATAATAACCCCCCTCAACCTATTAACAATGTTGAGATGCAGGCCTTCCCGACATATGTCATTACTCCTGTTCCATTACAGAAAATGCAACTAAGATCGAGAAAAGTTCTAGATAGGAAAAGACCTTCAGTAGTCATCTAGGAAGAAGAAGAAGAAACCACCCAACAACCCATGGATGACACTAGGTGGGAAGATGTTATTGTCCCGAAGAATCAAGAACCCAAGCTTCCCCAAAATGAACCTTCACAAATTACGAAGGTCCCTCCTTATCCAGACCAATTGGTAAGCGAGAAACCTACCATCTGACCGGAATTTGACATTTTGAATGAATTGAAAAATATTTTTGTCAAAATTCCCCTACTTCAAGCCATTAAAGACATTCCAATATATAGTAAGGTAGTCAAAGAATTGTGTATCAAGAAGCCAGGTAGGAAGAAAAAGGACCCTCCTACAGTACATTTGGTAGGAGGACTCTTTGAGTACATATCAGAGCATCCAAATCTAGCAAAGTATGGGAATCCAGGAAACCACGTAGTGACCATAACCATTAAGGAGGTCTCCATTAGAAACACTCTCATAGACCTAGGGGCAGCCATCAATGTTATGACCGCTACTACCTTGGAACAATTATAGTTACAACCTCTTGTTCGACCTACCCCAACCATTTTGGAATTAGCAGATAAGACTAGGGTTATACCTGAAGGGATTTTAGATGATGTCATGGTTACTTTAGCCTCATGGGAGTACCCTATAGATTTTCTTGTCATTCATTCAAAGGATCCTGCCCGAGGTCATCCCATTATTTTTGGAAGACCTTGGCTAGCCACAACCAATGCATTTATTGGCTATAGTAAAGGAGAAATGACCATCTCAAATGGTCTCTCTATCCAGAAGCTCACCATTTACCCTCCAGCTCAACCTATTATGGAGAATCTATGGTGGATTGAATGTCCATACAAGAATGAGGACTGGGAAGAACCCGTATTTCCTAGTGACTATGCAAGGGCACTTCAGGAGCATACACCAGAAAATGTGCTAAGCCAATTCATTTATGCTATTACATGTGTGGATTTTCCACAGTCGTTTCCCCAATTTGAGTACATGTTTGGGGAAGAATTTCAAGAACAATTAGATCCATATGTTTTGTCTTCGACATCTTTTATTTTCGAAATCAATGAGTCTACCATGTCTTATACTATGCCCTATGAGATTAGTCCAGGGAAATGTTTACATATAAACTCTAGGCTAGATATAGACCAACATAAATAGTTAGTAGATATCCTTAAAGAACAATCAAAAGCATTTGTCTGGGAATACACTGACATGAAGGGTATACACCTTGACACATGCATCCATCATATATACACCTAGGGGGAAGTAACACCTGTTAGGCAACCCCAAAGAAGTATGAACCCAACACTCAAAGACATAGTCAAGGAGGAAATCCAAAAGCTGTTAAATGTTGGATTTATCTATCCCATCTCCAACAGTAAGTGGGTATCCCCGGTAGTAGTGGTTCCAAAGAAAGTGACCGGGAAATGGATAATTTGTGTTGACTTCTGGGAACTCAATAAGGCCACTTTGAAAGACTACTTTCCTCTTCCATTCATTGACCAAGTTCTAGATACCTTGTCCAGAAAGAAGTATTTCTCCTTTTTAGATGGGTACAATGGGTAAATTCAGATTCTTATAGCACCTGAGGACCAGGACAAGACTACCTTTACTTGTCCTTGGGGAACCTATGCCTATAGGGTCTTACCATTTGGATTGTGTAATTCTCCTACCACATTTCAACGAGCAATATTAGGGACATTTTCCGATCTTATTCATGATTGTGTGGAGGTCTACATGGATGACTTTACATTTTATGGCAACACTTACCAGGAAGCCTTAGACAACTTAGAAAAGGTCCTCATCAGATGCCAGGAAATGAACCTATCCCTAAGTCATGAAAAATGCAAAATGTTGTTAACTGAAGGAGTGGTTCTAGGACATCATGTTTCATATGAAGGAATAAAAGTCAATCCTGCAAATATTGAGGTCATTATTAGACTCCCACCTCCCAAGACTCAGAAAGAGGTGAGAAGATTTCTTGGACAAGCTGGATATTACCGACAGTTTATTGAAAATTTTACAAAGATTGTTGCACCTATGTTTGGATTATTGATAAAAGATGTTGATTTTTTTTGGACTAAACATTGTCAAACTGCCTTTGAAACCCTGAAAGCTAAGTTGTCTGTGGCACCAGTTCTTAGAGGGCCTAATTGGACTCTCCCATTTTATATATCCATTGATGCCTTCGACACCGCAATAGGAGGGGTATTAGGGTAGAAAGAAGACCAACAATCCTATGCCATTTATTTTATAAGCAAGAACTTGTCCCCTGCCGAGTTGAACTACATAGTCACTGAGAAAGAGTTCTTGGCAGTTTTTCATGCTATTAACAAGTTTCATAATTACATTATAGGTTATGAAGTATTTGTACACACTGATCATTCCTCCATTAGTTTCCTCATGAACAAACCTATAACTAATGGCCGAGTGACTAGGTGGCTCTTGTTATTGCAAGAATTTAATATTACTGTGCTTGACTGATCTGGAAAGGATAATGTAGTAGCTGAATTTGTTTCCCACATAAAGAATGAGGATGATGATATCCTTGTATGTAACACCCTATTTTCCCCAGTCTATAAAAATAACTATACTGGCCAAGAACTATGGCAGACTCAAAGATGTGAATGTGCAATTTTGAATGGAACTTAGTATAAAAGGTCAACACATGTAAATAATGTTCCGAATATATGTTGCAGGACTATTGGGAGGGGGATGTACTGAAAAGAGACCACGATGGCTGATGAAAGGTGGTGGAAGGAACCTGGAATGGTGGTGTTAACTTCCACTGAAAAAAATACCGTATTTGGTCTTCACTGGCCCGAAGATCAAGAGCGGCTCGCTGACCCCAAAATGAATTACTCACTAGGTTGGTAGGTGAAGAGGCTCCTCATGAGTTAATGAGGGATGGGGGTGAACCGCCCATCTGTGGAAGCCTCAGACCTGACCACTGTGGGGAAGTTCGTGCCACACGCAACCTCACCGGAAAAGAAAAGGCAGGAAAGAGGTGTGGAAGGGGGCAGTCATGACATAGATCGCAAGAGGGAAGAAATCAGAAGGACTCTGGAAAAATACATAGAGTGATTGATAAGAAGAGAAGAAGGAGAGTAACCTTCGTTCTCGACTTCTGACGAATAGAGACCCATTCTCACAACATCGTGGTCTAAGCTCGGGGGTGGCTAGTGGTAAATCCATTTGGAATCAATAAGCCTATGATTGGGTGGAAATTAGCACCCCTCTCAGTAGTTGCATCAAACCTAGTGTTTTATCTGATAACTGTTATATCTTGTATCTTGAAATTAATATTCTGACATGTATGTTAATGGTTTGTGTAATTATGAATGGTTATAGTATAAGACTATCTGTATGGTTTTTTGATCATAAATGGTGGTTGTATGCTTATATTGGAAAGACCACCTATGGCTTACGTAAATATATAGATATATATATATATATGTTTTGAACGGATTCATTTTTCAAGTCCGTTCTCGGGAAATTTATTCCCTTATTTGTCTCAAGTAATGCCCTGGATAGATCTCCCCACATGGACACCCTTTTTGAAATTTTATCCAAGGATCTGCTGGAGGATTTTATGGCATAAGTCTTAAAGCCCTGCACGAGAGAGAATGGTCCTTTTAGACTTCGACATTTCGGTATTTCGGCACCCGGGGTACCTAAGTGCGAGTTCCCTTGTACTCACAAGTCCTGAAACCCTGACTCGCGAAATCCCGAAATGACAGCGGGTGGATGGGTTAGGACCTTTTGGTGTTTTGGCACTCGAGGTACCTAAGTGTGAGTTTCCTTGTACTCGCAAATCTCGAAACCCCGACTTGCGAAATCCCGATGGAAGAAACCCTGAAATAAGATGAGCATGTTTAAGATTTCGTATTTCAGAGTTTCGACATCCAAGAAATCCAAGGGCGAGTTCCCTTGTACTCGCAAGTCCCAAAATCCCAACATGCGACATCCCAAAATGATAGTATGTAGGTAAATCTCTATATTTCAGTGTTTCAGCATCCAGAATAGCCAAGGGTGAGTTCCCTTATACTCGCAAGTCCCGAAATACCGATTAGCAAAACCCTGAAATGGACTAGCATGGATGAGTTGTGATGTTTCGACATTTCAGCACCTGGGATACCCAAGGGTAAGTTTCTTGTCCTCACATATCGCAAAATCCCGATAGGTGAACTCCCATAATGGATTAGCACATATACTTTTGGTGTTTTAGCATTTCGGTACCCAGGATTTCTAAAGGTCGGTTTTTCCTCGTATTCTCCAGATGCGAAACTCTAATGGATGAAACCACGAAATGAGTTTGAAAGATATAGGGTTTTTAGTGTTTCGACACCCATAAAACCGAAGGGTAGGAACCCCTCGTCCTCTTATACCGCAAAAACCCGGTACGCGAAACCCCGAAAGGGGAGTGCCAGGTTTTAATCCAAGGCATTATTAAACGTGACTATCTGTTGGTTTCTTTCAAATTTTGGCCCCTCGAAAGATAGAGAGCAGGGGAAACGCGTGCATCGTGATTCCCTGAATCACGAAAGCTAGGATAACCTCTCCGGTAAATCCTGTGGTCATAGACTACGATCACATGGTTAAGGACAAGGAAAGGTAGGGTCTGCACCAGGCCCCATAGGAATTCGGGGATTATGTTCCTCAGAAAGAAGAATAAAAAGATGAAAAATATTATCTCCTGTAGTGGGTGTGTTACAAATTGGTATCAGAGCATGGTTACAACACTTGGCCTACTTGGGCTCATGAACGAGTTGCACAGAGACTCCATTCAGAGTATTGTTAAAAGGAGTAACTCCTTATCTTGACCCCCTCAATTAAAAAGTTGAAGTTAAGAATGAAAACTCTTATTGCGGGTGTGCATGTGAAAAATATGAATTATGTACTGGTTATAAATGAATATAAACATTGACTAACAACCAACATTTTTCTTTTGCACACAAGCAAAAGATCAACTGTGGGAAATTACAGACGTATAGAATGGTGACTCACCATGAAGTGGGGGAGGGTTCCCACAGTAGAGACGAAGAGTCTGATGAAAGGAGGGTAGTAGGGACCCCCCCAAATCTAGCTGAGACTGTGAGAAGCCTCATGGTCGAATTGTAGAGCTGCAAGGATGACAACAGAAGGATGATAAAAGAGCAAGAAAAGCAAATGAAAATTAATGCAGTTTTACTGCAGAGCTTATCTGACATACAAAGGCAATTGCAACATGAACTCGAGACACAGAAACGTGGTCGTGTCAGTGGCCACACTGAGAGGAGAACCTCGAGAAAGGTCCACCCCAGAGATAAGGGACAAGTGTCAGACGATTCTTCTGGAAAGGAAGCTGGCGACTCAGAGGGACCTTCTAGCAGCAGAACTAGTTCTCATTCCTGAAGAAAATGAAAGAAGCAGAAACTTTCCAATAGTCATAATCTCAAAGAGTTCAAGAAGGAAAGACCACCCTCCTTCGATGGTGAAATAAATAAGGGAGAGGAAGTAGATGCCTGGCTTCTTGGACTAAAGAAGTATTTCAGAGTCCATGACTTCTCATAAAATTTGAAGGCCCGAGTGGCCACCTTCAACTTGAACGAAAAGGCTTCTATTTGGTGGGAAGACCTTAAGAATGTGAAAGGGGTTCACGAGGAGGACTTGTCTTGGGAACGGTTTGATAAATACTTCCAGAAGAAGTATCTGTCAGAAAAATATTTCAACGAAAAGAGTAAAGAATTCTATGAACTCAAACTGGGGCAACTCACTATAGAGGAATATGTCAGCATATTCCTTGAGTTGCTGAGGTATGTACCTTATATAAAAGTAGAAAAGGCAAAGGTGCAACGTTTCATTAGTGGACTACCTAAGGACTATCAAAACAAAATTGAATTTGATGAGCCAAAGACCCTAGAAGGCACTATCTGAAAGGCAAGATATTGTCATGAACAGTTTGGACATCGGACAGAACCTCGCGAAGGCTGGAAACCGAAGAATAGTTCAGGATTTCAGAGAAAAGGGATTAAATCCACAAGATTTAAGAACTATAAGAAGAACTCAAGGATGAGCTTCCTAACCTAGAGTGTACACCAGCAGAACTTTCCCTCCTTGGGCAGAAATAAAACTTTTGGATCTGTACTAGTGAAGGTTGATAACCCAAAGAGAGAACCTTTGAAATGTTGGGGTTGTGGAGAAGAACATTTACTAGGATATTGTCCACACTGACAACAGAATAGTTGGAGAATTTACAGCATCTAGGAAGCTACCACCGTCAATGATGTGGCTAGGAGTGTGCCAAATATTTATGAAGCCTTGGATAATAACCAAGCCGACCACCAAGCTTCAGTGGTGGAAATAGAAGGTATGATTTCCAACCATCTAGTGTCTATTCTAATTGACCCTGGTTCAAACTTGAGTTATATAGTCCCTAAGACTATTGACAAGTGTAAATTATAGCCACATAAATCTACCAAGCCATGGTTGGTACAGTTAGCCACTGGCACCAAAAGAAGGGTAGCAAAGGTCATACCAGCCTACCAATTAATGTTGGGTGAATTCCCCACCCAAGCAAACCTTAACATATTACCCCTGGGATCGTATGATCTATTGATTGGTATGGACTGGATAGCTACCCATAAAGCCATATTGGACTGTTACCATAAAACCTTAGAATGTGTAAGTAAAGAAGGAAAAAGGATAACCCTTCAAGGGATCTGAAAACCTGTCTCGGTGAGACAAATATCTTCTCTTCAAATGAGAAATTATTGCAGAAAAGGATGTCCACTATATGCAATACAGGTGTTGAAAACAATTGAAGGTGACAAACCAAGCCTTGAAGACCACCCCACATTGAGAGAATACAGATATGTATTCCTGGAAGAGGTACTAGGTTTACCTCCGAGAAGGGACATCAAATTCTCAATAGAACTTGCACCAGGAGTGGTGTCAATGTCTAGGACACCCTACTGGATGACCACACCTAAGCTAGTTGAACTTAAATTACAACTGAAAGAAATGATGGACAGAGGCTATATCTGGCCCAGCGTGTCTCCATGGGGAGCACCAGTCCTATTTGTGAAAAAGAAGGCTGGTACCCTTAGACTATGTGTATATTATAGACGACTCAATAAGGTAACCATAAATAACAAGTACCCCTTGCCCAGGATCGATGACCTGTTCAATCAATTGGGGTGTGTGTCTATTTTCTCAAAGATTGACTTGAGGTTGGGATACCATCAAGTTTGAATCAAGGGTGAAGACATCCATAAAAATTCCTTCTGGACGAGGTATGGTCACTATGAGTTTGTGGTAGTTCCATTTGGGTTAACCAATGCCCCTGCCACTTTCATGTGCTTGATGAACAATGTACTTAGCAAATTCCTAGACAAATTTATGCTGATTTTTATTGACAATATATTAATTTACTCCAAGAATGGAGAAGAGCATGAAGAGCATCTCAGGCTTGTGCTGCAAGTGCTAAGAGAACATCAACTCTATGCCAAATTCAGAAAATGTGAATTCTTCCAGAAGCAAATACATTACTTAGGCCATGTCCTATCTAAAGAAGAAGTAGCAGTAGACCCTAATAAAATCCGTTCTATCATGGAATGGCCTACCCCAAAGGACGTTTTAGATATCATATCCTTTATGGGATTAACAGGATACTATAGGAGATTTATAAAAGGATTCTCCAAGCTTGGTTGTCCAATTACTTCCCTCCAGAAAAAAGGGAAAAAAATTACATGGACACAAAAATGTGAAGAAAGATTTCAAGCCCTAAAACATCTATTGACCCACGCACTTGTGTTGAAGATCGTCGATCCCGAAGATAACTTCCTCATGTGCACAGATGCCTGTAAGGAAGGGCTCGGAGGAGTCCTTATGCAGGGAGGAAGTGTGGTCTGCTATGAGTCCCGAAAATTGAATGAGCACGAAGTCAACTATGTGACCCATGATTTGGAGTTGGCCGCTATAGCGTACGCCTTAAAAATGTGGAGGCATTACCTCATAGGAAGGAAATTTGTACTTATGACAGATCATTGTGGATTGTGATATTTGTTTGACCTACTGAAGCTCAATGCCAGACAAGCTAGGTGGATGACCCTCCTTAGCGATTTTGATTTCGAAATCAAACACATTAAAGGAAAGGAAAATAGGATGGTCGATGCCCTTAGCAGAAGTATGAAAACAATTCACCTGGAAATGGTGAGTTCCTGTAAGACGGATGTCAAGGAAAGAGTCAGAAATGCACAAGAAATAGATCCCTTTGTCCAGAACGTGACCTTGTACCTACAACAAGAGCCCACCGAGGTAAAGTACGGAGACTACCAGATGATGGAAGGAGGTCTTCTCACTTAATAAAGCAAATTGTATATCCCAAATTGTGACGACTTGAAGAGGTTCATACTGGATGAACTACATAAAAGACCCTATACTAGTCATCCAGGATACCAGAAGATGATCATGGCCACTAGGAAACAATTCTACTGGCCTGGGTTGAAGAAAGACATAGCCGAGTACTTAGCCAAATGTATAGAGTGCCAACAACTTAAAGCAGAACACCGACACCCAGTAGGATTATTGCAACCTTTACCAATCCCAGAATGGAAATGAGAAACCATCTCCATGGATTTCATCAGTGGGTTACCAACCTCAACCAAACAAAATGACATCATTATGGTAGTGGTGGATAAATTGAGCAAGTCTTCTCATTTCATCCCTGTCAATTCGAATTGCAAGGCAATAGACATTGCTCAGGTATTCATGAAAGAGATATTCAGATTGCATGGTATGTCGAAAGAGATCGTGTCTGACAGAGACATGAAATTCACTTCCAACTTTTGGAAATCACTGGTGGCGGGTTTAGAGACCAGGTTGTTGTTTAGCACTACCTATCACCCTCAAACTAATGGACAGATGAAAAGAGTGAACCAAATACTAGAAGACATGTTAAGAATGCATGTAATGCATCGACCCAAGAAGTGGGAAGACTACCTGCCACTGGTGGAGTTCTCCTACAACAACGGCTACCAAGAACCCTTAAAGATGAGTCCCTTCAAAGCCCTCTATGGTAGGCCGTGCAACAATCCTGTCAGTTGGAGTAATCCCATAAACATAATTTCTTTTGGACCGGACATGTTGAGAGAAATGGAACAACAAGTGACTCAGATAAAGCAAAACATGAAGGTCGCTCAGAATCGGCAGAAAATTTACGCCGACCAAAAGAGAACTCCAAGAGAGTTCAAAACGAGAGACCATGTATATCTCAAAGTTAGGCCCAGGAAGAGTTCCCTGAAAACGGGAACTTGTGCCAAGGTGGCACCTCGGTATTGTGGACACTTTGAGGTTTTAGATAGAGTGGGACCTGTAGCCTATAGGCTAGCAATTCCTTCGACAGTAAAAGAACATAATGTTTTCCATGTTTCATTATTGAAGAAATATGTACATGATTCTAATAATATAATTGACTGGTCTGTGATCGAGGTGGAACCGGAGGGAGAATTCCTACCAGAACCTCAATGCATACTGGACAAAAAGGAAACCCTGCTATGGAATCGAACCATTGCACAGGTCAAGGTGCAATGGAAACATTTTGGCCCAGATGAGGCTACATAGGAAATGGAGGATGCCATGAAACATGCTTACCTGATTTTGTTTACCTCTGTACATACATGTCATATTGATAGATAGAACATCGAGGACGATGTTCCTTTAAGGGGGAGGGAATTGTAACACCCTATTTTCCCCAGTCTATAAAAATAACTATACTGGCCAAGAGCTATGGCAGACTCAAAGATGTGAATGTGTGATTTTGAATGGACCTTAGTATAAAAGGTCGATGAATGTAAATAATGTTATGAATATATGTTGTAGGATTGTTGGGAGGGGGATGTGCTGAAAAGAGACCACGATGGTTGATGAAAGGTGGTGGAAGGCACCTAGAATGGTGGCGTTAACTTCCACCGAAACAAATATTGTATTTGGTCTTCACTGGCCTGAAGATCAAGAGTGGCTCCCTGGCCCCGAAATGAATTACTCACCAGGTTGGTAGGTGAAGAGGGTCCTCATGAGTTAATGAGGGATGAGGGTGAACCGCCCATCCGTGGAAGCCTCAGACCTGACCACCATGGGGAAGTTCGTGCCATATGCAACCTCACCAGAAAAGAAAAGGCAGGAAAGAGGTGTGGAAGGGAGAAGTTGCGACAGAGATCACAAGAGGGAAGAAATCAGAAGGACTCTGGAAAAATACACAGAGTGATTGATAAGAAGAGAAGAAGGAAAGTAACCTTTGTTCTCAAGTTCTGATGAATAGAGACTCAGTCTCACAGTATCGTGGTATAAGCTCGGGGGTGGCTAGTGGTAAATCCATTCGGAATCGCTGAGCCTACAGTTGGGTGGAAATGAGCACCCCACTCAACAGTTGCATCAAACCTAGTGTTTTATCCGATAAGTGTTATATCTCGTATCTTGAAATTAATATTTTGACATGTATGTTCANGAGAGAGAATGGTCCTCTTAGACTTCGATATTTTGGTATTTTGGCACCCGGGGTACCTAAGTGCGAGTTCCCTTGTGCTCGCAAGTCCCAAAACCCTGACTCGTGAAATCCTAAAATGACAGTGGGTGGATGGGTTAGGACCTTTTGGTGTTTTGGCACCCGGGGTACCTAAGTGTGAGTTTAATTGTACTTGCAAGTCCTGAAACACTGACTTGCGAAATCTCGATGGAAGAAACCTTGAAATAAGATGAGAAGGTTTAAGAGTTGGTATTTCGGAGTTTTGACATCCAGGAAATCCAAGGGCGAGTTCCCTTGCACTCACAAGTCCCGAAATCCTGACATGCGACATCCCGAAATGATAGCATGTAGCTAAATCCCAATATTTCAGTGTTTCGGCATCCAGAATACCCAAGGGCGAGTTCCCTTGTACTCGCAAGTCCCGAAATCCTGATTATCGAAACCCCGAAATGGACTAGCATGGATGAATTGTGATGTTTCGATGTTTCAACACCCAGGATACCCAAGGGTAAGTTTCTTGTCCTCACATATCGCGAAATCCCGATAGGCGAACTCCCGAAATGGATTCGCACATATCGTTTTGGTGTTTTTGCGTTTCGGTACCCAGGATTTATAAAAGTCAGTTTTTCCTCGTATTTTCCAAATGAAAAACTCCAATGGATGAAACCCCGAAATGAGTTTTGATAGATATAGGGTTTTCGGTGTTTCGGCACACGTAAAACTGAAGGGTAGGAACCCCTCGTCCTCTTATACCGCGAAAATCCGATATGTGAAACCCCAAAAGGGGAGTGCCAGGTTTTAATCCGAGGCATTATTAAACATGAATATCTGTTGGTTTCTTTCGGATTTAATCCCCTCGAAAGATAGAGAGTAGGGGAAACGTGTGCATCGCGATTCCCCAAATCATGAAATTTGGGAGCACCTCTCTCGTAAAGCCTGTGGTCATAGCCGACGATCACATGGTTAAGGACAAGGAAAGGTAGGGTCTGCACCAGGCCTCATAGGAATTTGGGGATTATGTTCCTTGGAAAGAAGAAGAAAAAGCGGATTTTTTTTTAGCTCCCATAGTGGGTGTGTTACACTGTAGATGATAGTTTCCCAGATGAGCATCTTTTTTCCCTTTGTTTCAATACCCCAATATGGTTTGTAGATATGGCAAACTATCTGGCTACTAGGAAGTTACCGTCTCATTTGTCACCTCATGAAAAGTGGAAAATTATTACACAGAGTGCTAATTACTCTTGGTTTGGTCATGATCTTTTTCGCACAGGTCCTGATTTGATTATTCGTAGATGTGTCCAAGAGGATGAGGTACCTGAAATACTACGAAATTGTCATGATGGACCATGTGGTGGCCATATCTCTGACAAACATACAACATATAGGGTGTTACATTCAAGTTACTAATGGCCTATCATTTTCAAAGATGTTGCCAAGTATGTGAGAAGTTGTGATAGTTTTCAAAGGATGGGTAGACCTACATCATCTAACGAAATGCCTTTGCAGGCCCAAGTTATGATAGAACCCTTGGAAAAATGGGTCCTCGACTTTGTAGGGCCAATTTCACCCATGTCGCATAGGAAGAATTATATCTTGGTTTGTACGGACTATGTCACCAAATTGGTAGAGGCAAAATCCCTATTCAGGGCTACAGAGAAGTCTGTTGTCGAATTTATCTATGAAGACATCTTTACCTGCTTCGGTGTCCCTCATGAAATTGTTGCTGACCAAGGCACTCAATTTACTTCTAGGATGATGAAAGAGCTAACAGAGAAATATGGCATTAAACATTGTAAATCTTCTCCATACCACCCGCAAGACAATGGTCAGGTAGAATCCACAAAAAAAGTTCTGGAAGCCATCTTGACCAAGACTCTTCAGTTACATCACCGAGATTGGGCTGATAGGCTCCCAGAGGCTTTGTGGGCATACAGAACTACATGGAGAAATACCACTGGACATACCCCTTATGAGCTAGTGTACGGGAAACAAGTACTTTTACTTATAGAATTCCAAGTAAGGACCTTCCGTATTGATGTAGAGTTAGGATTGAACCTGGATGAGGCTCAAAAGCAATAAGCCCTACAACTAAATGAGTTGGATGAAATCAAGAAAGATGCCATCCAATAGATGATATTAGTCCAAAACTAGAGGAGCAAGTGGCATGACAAGTTTATTAAAAAGAAACACTTCTAGCTTGGTGATTGGGCCCTATTATTTGATTCCTGGTTCAAAACCTTCAAACAAAAACTTACCACCCATTGGCTAGGCCCTTACGAGGTAGACACTATATATGACAATGGAGCTGTAAAAATTAAAACAATTGACAATGGACAAGTCTCCTTTGTGGTAAATGGACACCGACATAAGTTTTATCATAAGCCCATTTCCAGAGAAGATTTTCTATAGGTCATGACAGCTGACAAGGCATTGGCCTTAGTAGATGGGGAAGTTTCCCCTTGTCCTTGAAAAGTTTTCCGAATTTCCTACTGTATATATGTGTAAATAGTTTTTGCATTTTGTTAATAAGGAAATTCTAGATATTTTTGTAAGTAATTATTTCACCGAGAGTACACCGTTTCAATGATCTTTCATCAAAATATTTCTATACTTGAATTTTGTGTCTGCTAAAGCATCAAATGAATAGTGACTTACTGTAATTAGCCATGTTTTTGCAAAATTATCATTTTTAAGGAATTCTAAAGTAGTTTCTCTTGAAACTCTTCACCACTGTATAATGAAGTGATACCATAACTATCAAGCCTAGAGGTATCTCATACAATTTTTCCAAGAAACTTGAGAAAGTAAGTCAAGTGTCTTTATCAAAGCATAATAGGGAGGTCTCATTAGCAGTTAGTCATGGAAACATCATAATAATTACAAAAGAAGAAAGTGAATTGAGCCTAGAGATACATTTATGTTCTTTCTCGATGGTACCATCCACTGCACACTAAATAGCTTGATTATATCATATCTTTAGATATGCCACATCCTCTTAAGTACCCCTTACATCAGGACAACCACTAAAAAATATAACATAACACCATATTCTAACATAAATACCATCCCAATTAAAAAGAAAAAGAAAGAAAAAGTTGTTTCAGAGTTGTTCGCCCATCTTCTTGCATAAACAATCTTATACTAATATATTAAAGGATGGAGGGCCAATCTCCGAGGGTTTAAGAGGCTAACCCACCGGGATACTGAATAGGTCTGTTGGTAGCCGGTACCGGCCTGTGGTATGACTAGGTAAACCTGCCGAAGTACTGAATAGGCTTGCTGGCAATGGGGCATTCTACCTAGAAAGGATGATGATCTGACAAAAATAAATAATAAATCTAAACTTGTCCTGATGTACGACATTACTTGCAGACAAAGCTGACATGGAGTATGTGTGGTTAAGCTAAGGTTAATGAATTTCATTAACTTGCCATTGGGAAATGACTCTAAGACTACCTTGAAACTCTCTTTCCTACCTCTTCTTATCTATATATAGGATCTATTATCCTATAGGTGGGGCCATCTCCTAACTGTCTCATCGGACCAATCTGTGAAATTTCATCTTTACACTTGACATACTGTAAATCTTCGGCTATTGGGGGATATTGACTAGTTTCCTATACTTTTGATTGTGAGGTGTCACAATACTTAGGTGTGGGGGAGGGGTTCATGAGCTGACAAATGAACATTGCCTAGAGAAAGGAGTCTTTGCAAGAATTTTTGTATTATTACCATGATACAGGTTATTACACTGATAGTCATGTTATTCTTAAATGCTTAACTCCTGTGTGCTATACATTACTGAACTCATGCTTAATAGACCACTCTTTATTGGTTATCTTCCATTACAAGTTGCATACTGTAGGTTTGAAAATGCATGTTTTATTCTTTCTATAACCCGTTCATTATAGGTTTTGACACTATATGTCATATACAAGAAGAATGAGTAAGAATGGAGCACTCTGCCTCTTCTCATTAACCACTATGGTTTTCAAAAATACTTCAAAATTGCAAGTTGTCCATGAAAAGAGGCGAAAATGCACTTAACATAGGGGTACCGGATGAAGTACTGGATGAGGTGCCGGATGCAATGTCGTTTAAAGTGTCATTTGAAGTGCCATTGCATTGCATACCAATAACTGTCCTAGATTCTAGGGAACTACAATTCAATCACATTTAATTAAATTTGTTACAGGCATTGATTAAAATATGCTTCATGTGGTTATAATCAAATGTCCAAGTCAAAAGACTTGGACATTGATCTAAGTATGCACCACTCCATTGCTCTCAAGATTTCCATCAAATTCGAATCTCCCAGACATGGCAGCTCGTGCGCACATGTGGGAAATGTACTCCACCATAAGAGCATCCAAAATCCGGCTGGGCACTCTATTGTTTCATCTTCCCTTGCCATTTTATTTTCCCTACGTTAAGGAATTGCGCCCAACCTCTGCCAAATTCGCCCTTTGTTCTAATCACACTTAGATTGTGGTAAACTCGTGCCATTTCTTGGCTTGTTTGCACCCTTGCTTGGTAAAATTTTCCCTCTGTTCCAATTGCACTCAGACCATGCCCAATTCATGTCTTTGTGTGGCTCGATTTCACCCTTTCTTGGTGAATTCAAACCCTGTCACAATGCCCAAGCGATATGAACCATCCTCCTATGCAAACTTGTTTGCCATTCTAGAATTCACACAGTGTAGGGAAGTGTTCTTGTGTGTTGGATGGGGGCCATTTTTGTCGAGTTTGCAAGGCCATGATGATGGTCTTTCTATGCAATTTGTAGTTGGTTTTGATGGAAATATAGCACATGTAGGGTCTCTCAATTTTGCAATCACAAAAGAGTCAATTGTTGCTGCAACAAAACTTCCAAGAATGGGAGATAGGTGGTTCAAGAATCATCAATTGTTGTGCTCAAGTTACAACAGGGTGTTTAAGCCCAAATTTGAGAGCATTTCAGGAGCGAAAGGGTATGCTAAGGAGTGGATAAAGAGAGAATTGGTCAATCCCCTTATCGTCATCACAAGGTTAATTACATGTGAAGGTAGATACTCCACCTTCAAAGCTTCTCACTTTAGATTGCTGGCTCATTTTCTGTTCAATAAACCTTTAAACTTCCCTTTTTATTTTCTCAAAAGCGTGGAGAAAATGTCCTCTCAAGTGAGGAAAAATGTGACCAACCCCCACAATAGTCTCTTCCACCATGGTTTGATCAAACTCCTCGTTCTTACCAAACTAGAGGTGCATGGGCAAAGTTGGGATGCCTTTATCTACCAATTTGCAAATCCTTACTTGACAGTTAAGACCGGCAAAAATCCACTTAGCCTAAAAACTATCTCTCCATCCAAGCCTCACTCTCCAAAAACTCCAAACTCCCTTGCACAAACTCCCTCTTTACCGGAACAATACCAAAAGATTGTTGATATTCCTACTTCTTCATCGGGGAAAAAGACCAAGAACAAAGACCAAAAGAAGCCTATTGTTGACCCCCCAATGCCTTCATTTTCTCTTGATCCTACACCTAAGAAGCCCCAAGAAGTAATGCAGCAAGACTTTCCCATCATTCCCACAAACAAGAGAGGATCCAACCGATTTGGTAAGGGACCCTTTCAGAAGAGTACCTGAAACATAAGAACCAAGCCTTATGCAAAGCCTCCACCTGCTTCGGATCCTATCCAAGTATCCTCTGACCTTGAGAGCCCTCATAAGCAACCTAGAGAAGCCTCTGCAGATGGATTAGAGCCACTAAGGAAAACAAAATCATAACCTACCTCACCTTTCCGATCTCCCATCACACCTACTTCACCCATGCCCACTCTTGATCCTAAATTTGATAAATTGACAACATCTCTCAAAGGAACTAAGCCTTCCTCGGAGATCACTGATTCTACCCCAACTATAGATGAGCTAAAAAGAGAAAACCATCAACTTCTCTAACAATTAGAAGAGACGAATACAATAGATGCACACCTTCATCATGACAATGCAGTCCTTCAGGAAAAAGTTAACTATGTTCAACGGTTGGTTGATGGTATGACCCAATCTAACCGCAGCTTAAGAGCACAATTAAAGAAACATAAGAGACACAAGGCTAAGCCTATATAGCAAGAAGGAGAGGCTTCTAAAGCTGACCCTCCTCAGCAATCCTAGTTCCAAGGGATGACTTCTTTTTGTTTGCAGTGGGATGTACAAAATCATTGGTATGGGGGTATGTTGGGCCCGAGATATGATCATCTTCATGACAATATTATACACTTTTTTCCATATGTATATATGCATTTTTTTTTTCTTTCAAAGGGATTTTTGAACAATTTTATGGTAAAATGATACAATCATCATGAGGTATGTATAATTCGTGTTTTGTGATTCAATAAAGCTTAATTTATCATATTTTATGGTTTCCAAGAGTTAATTCATGTTTTTATGCTATTATAGGGCAAAACACACCATGTTTCTTGGTCTGACACTTGTTTCGGCACCTGATCGAACACTCGTTCCAATACTTGATCCGACACTTGTTTCGACACCCAGTATTGCACAAAAATGCAAGGCAGGTTAGTGGTTATGGTATTGGTGGTGAGTGGTGGACAAATCGAGCACATGGGTTTTGTTTGTCATCACCCCCTCCAACTACTAATCTCAAGACAACTCGATTTCATTTGTCCAAAGAGGTCGATCATTGGGTTCCTCCATTTTGTTAGTTATGGATGCCTTTAATGTAATTTGCCGAATTTAGAGGTGGTTCAACCCTCCTATGATCGACCACCTGGGTTGTAAGCTTATAAATACCAATAGGGTGATCATTAGATTGTTAACCAAGTAGCATAAGCATTAGAATTGCCAGAAAAACGATTTTGCTCTGTTTCTAGTTTTACATTGCCATAATAGTGCCAAAACTGCGTTTTTGGATTTTTATGGTGAATTTGGCTTGTTGAGGTCGTGGTGTGCTTTCAGAAAGTGGCCACGACTTTCTGGGGGGGGAACCAACAATCTGGTAACTATCTTCATGTCTATTTTGCATTTTTCTAATTTAAATTGTCTTTTCATTTTCCTGTGCATGTATATTTTTATTTAATTAATTAGTTTGTTGTAGCTTACTGTTTTACTTCTTTTTGCAAGTTAGATGATGATTTGTGATAGTATGTGTTGATTTTATAGATTAGAAAATGCTTGCAAGTCTGTAAGTTTCTTTACTAATTCCATGTGCAATTAAAAAGTCTCTCTCTCATTATACTAACCCCGCATGTAGTTAGATGATAAATTGTGCTTTCTTTTATATTTTTACAGTCAAACTTAGAACATATTTTTAATTAGAACAAAGCATAGTTTTAATCTGAGTTTCTTCTAACAAAGATTGATGGATGGGTAGTGTTTGCACCCAATTCGTCACTAGGTGAGCAAATTAAGAGTGCTTACATGCCCAGTTGGGCTCTGCTAGGCATGACAGCTGTAAGGTAAAAGGTTAGAAAGAAAAACAACAAAGTTACAAACAAAAATTAAACTAAAACAAATAAAAACTAAAAGCATATGAGAAAATGAAAAATAGAGACAAATGGACCAATATCACCAATGTATAAGTTCATCTGTTGATGAAATCCAAAGGCACAAAGAAGAAAGGGGACTTGGGTCCCNCCAAAAGCTTCCCAATGGGGAGGTGTGATCAGGGGATCAAATTTTGCTCAAAAATTCAAAGTGCTCAAAATCACTTCAAATCAAACGAGAGTGTAGGCCTCATCGTTACAAACCTAACGCAACTCGTTTGGGTTCAAACGGACGTCAGGAGCGAGAGATATCACGATCTGTTCAAATCGTCAAACAGGTAAAAAAAAAAAGGACGCTGGCTGTGCAGTCCGTACAGTCCGTAAAGGCTGACGTGGCAGAGACCGTACATTCATACGCTGACATAGAAGAGATGATGTGGCAGTTTCAGATTGGCTGACATTTGGACAAATCATGTTTCGACACATGGCATTTTTTGGTTTGTGGTTGGGTGCCACGTGGCCCAGTCATGGGCTGCCACGTGGCACCATTGTATTGGTTATTGGTTCAAAACTTTATGGAGTCCGTGGGATTCGAACCCTGGACCTCCCCACCATGTAAATCCTTAACAAAGTCTTCTTGACCAACATACCACCATTTGTTCCTTGCTATATGAGTGGGTTTATATACATTTAAATTTGTATTGTTTAAAGTTTGGAACCGGGGTCGGGCTGGGGCTTAGCCCCAGCCCACGGTTATATCACTCATATCATATGACCATATCACATGACTCTAGTACAATGGGTGCGCATGCATTTTGGGTTTTAATTTGTGGTTTAAAACAGTTGAAACTACCTGCCACATATTACTGTTCTATTTGCCTATGGGATGAAGCCCTTTTTAAAAATGCGCGTGGTCACATGCCCATACGACTTCGGTCTTGGCGGTTAGGGGCTAGGTGCACCCGTAACCATCCTACAGTTCGCACTATTGGCATGGTTACATTTGGTGCCGAGTTTTTATTCTTTAAATACCGTGTGTGCTAGGTTGAATGTACAAGGGTGCAATTTGTAGATGCAGAGACAACAAGCTTGAAGAGGAGACTTCAAGGAAGCCTATCTTCTTCGTTTTTTGGCCAAACGAGGTGCCAAAAAATCCCAGCTAGGGGTTTTTGGACATTCTGAAGCCATTGGAGCAGTCTATTTGGAAATTTGAGCATTGTAAAGAACATTTTTGAGCACTTTGAGCAAATAATACAAATGATTCATTGGAAGCTGGACTAGGAGATGTAGCCCAAGAGAGGGGTGAACTCCTTTATCATTTGTTGTGTTATGTGTTTTCTATTCATTGATTATGCTGTTGTTTATATGCATCTTGAATGAGTAAATCATATTAATGATGTGTTGCAAAGTTGATCCATTTGCTTTTAACACATAAAATTTACTTGCAAATATTTTCAAGATTACAAGTCTTCTTCATTTTTAGATCAGTGTGTCCAACAATTGGTATCAGAGCGGGCCTTCACTACAAGCCTTAACAATCTTGAAGGATATCCATAGACACACAAATGGATGATGAAGTTCCAATCCTTGATGAGGAAAACTATTCTACTTGGAGAATAGAGATGAGAGTGTATTTGAAGACAACGGGAGCAACTAT
>SNQJ01S0043225.1:0-13096 GCA_010110895.2 Picea sitchensis
AAAGTCATCAACAGTGAGCACAGTCTGCATCTTGGTCAAGGTGGCTCTGGATTTCTTTCGGGAAGAGGGTTTCGAGGGAGAAACCTTCCTCTTCTTCAAGGGATCAGCCTCGTCTCTAGGCGGTGTTACTTCGCCTTGCTTCTACTCATCTGGTTTGCCATTTATCTCTTCTACTTTGTCATCACCCCCTCGGCCAGGTGATACTGAAGCAGTCTTTTCTAAGGCATTGCTTAAGTCTTGGACTTCTTCGATCTTCTTCCTTTTGTTGCTTCCAGGTGTGTCATGTTCTTTGTGAGCAGCCTTCGGGCTGTCAAGTTCGTGATCAAACATCTCTACAGGGTCAACGAGGATAAGGAACTCTGTTGACCTGTCCTTAGTTATCTCCTCGAGGTCCTCTTCTGTGAGCTTGTAGTACGACTGAAGCTCCTCATGTTCGTCTGCTAGCGCAGTAATATAAATGAAGTGTCGATCTGTGCGGAACTTCATGAGGGGTCGAAACCATTGTAGGGTGTTCGGAGTCATGCGACGTTCAACTTCAATAGCCCTCTTCAGCTAGAGATAGTATGTATGAAAGACAGTGTTTCACTGCCACTGTTTACCCATATCGCTCGAGTACCCGAGCGTGGCGAACATCATAGCAAGCGGCTCGAACAACTCAATGTCCGGGAAGGTCGCACCTTCCGGCATCTCCCAAGCAACAAATGCGATGAGGATCAGGAGCCAGTTAAAGTGGAACTCGTAGCCCTAATCCTGTGCTTCGCAACAGTCTAATTCCAATTGATTAACTAGGTACTTCGCCCAGTTCATCTGTACGCCTTCCACGCATTTCCCTGCGAGGTCAACGACAAAGCCTGTGACCTGCGTGGGTCTGTTCTTCCTTACTAGCTTTCCTGCGATTAATTGGCATGCTAGGCGCACTGCGCCATTCTGGATGGAAGCTACCTTGTAGTCTCGCGTTCCCTTCTCAACATCGTCATAGGTGTCCTTGATCTTCTATGCTAACATCGTCATAGGTATCCTGCAGGTCAAGGCCTTGCATACTTAATCCGGTGATCCTATGGATCAACGTCGGATCGACAGTGATACGGCGGTCTAGCCATAAGTAGCCACCATGGTAACATGAAAGTAGGAGCTTGACACTAGCGTTAACTTCCTGGTGCCTTCCAAAGTGTGGGATTTTCATTACATTCAATAGGGTGGACTGCGCGAGGTTCATCGTCCACGGCTGGGGGATTATCTTCGAGTTCTTCCCCTTCGTCCTGGTCAAGTATTTATACAGGGCAAGCATACCATGGTTCTTGCGGTCTCCTAAGTTGAAGTCGTTGAACTTCAACGTTGCGATCTTATCCTACTGTGCTTGAACTGCGCATATCCCCTTCGGGAGGTACGTAGTAACCATGGTGTAGTCAAAATCTCTCAGCACACTGTCACGACTCACCGTGCCGGCTAGAGGCGAGATGTAGTCGGGTAAGATGGTCGGAATTAGCTTTGCATTTGCTAGGTCGTCTCTATGTTTGGTTCTCTTTTCTGTGACGACTCGGGATGGTCCGGATCCACAAGCGGTTGACGAAGAGGCTTGTACTCCTCTCGTTGATGATGCTTGAATACTTGCAGATATTACTTTCTCGGCCATGAGATCGATAAGAACTTCTTCAACGATTTTCTCCGCAGCGCTGAGCTCGTCCAACATACACGCTTAGATCGGATGGATGAATGAGTGCGCAAAAAAATAGAACTGGTGTCGATCTTACTAATCACAACGCGGTAGCAATGCCTTCTCTCTGATACAATTCGCAAAAGTGTTCTCGATGCAACAGTCGACGGAATAAGTAGACAACAACGTAACGAATCTTTCCAATAGACAAGAGACCTTCATTAATTCAGTTTGCTCTGTTATGGCGCAGTCCCAACGGTCTGATGGCGGCGTTTATGACCCTAAATGTCGTTCTACCCGTTCGGGGTATCGGTCTAACAATTATACTGTTCCCAACGGCTATATTGTTTCGCCATGTGACGTTTTGATATCCCGACGAAGTTCCAGTTTTGTAAATTTTCCTTCTGCGAAGTTCCCTCTGGAACCTTCTGTAACTTTTCGATCTTTGATCTCTTCTTGCTTAGTTTTCTAGCCTTCTTTCCAGTAAGCTTCTTCTCGGTATTCCTCTTTCGATTCTGGTTCTTATCTCCTCTTGTCATAGTAACTTCACGCTGCTGAGATTCTTTCCTAGGATTCACGGGCAATACTTCTTCTCTATCTGAGGTAGGTGCTTTAGTCTTCTGTGAGTCTTCTTGTGTTCTTTCAAGTTCGATATCCAAGTTTCTGGTTCTAAACAGCTTCGATCTGTTCTCTTGTTCTTCAATCAAGTGTGCGATCCTCCTAGTCATGAAATCTTTTAATTCTTGCTTCTTCTGCTCTAAGACTTCTTCTTCTTTCCTTTTGGCTTGACCCTTTCAATCCAAGGTTTTCCTAGTAATATAGCAAATGGGGCGTTGTTCTCAATAAATATAACAACCTCAAAATCTTCTTCTGTCGAAGTTCCATGAGCACTCATAGAGATATGGGTAAGTCTTCCACGTAGGGTTATCAGTTTTCTTCTAAATAATCTTATTCCTCCCAATGAAGGAAAGATAGCAGGCTTTCCTAAAATTTCCCAAGTTCTTTCTATCATGATATTCACCTGTGTTTCTTCATCCAGAGTACAGTCAATGTCGAAGTCTCCTATTTTTACTTCTATTTGCTCATCCTCTTTTAAGATCTCTGATAGATAAGTATCTTTGTGGTCATTCAGGGTTTCTTTCATCTGTAATAGTACAGTCTTTGATTCCTTCTGGGGTTCTGCCATGGTCTCAGTTTCTTGACCTTTCTCAGGGTCTACTTGTTCCATATTCATTCTTTCAAGCTTAGCAATCATTCTAGGGCAATCCAAAACTTCATGCTCCAAAGCTTTACAACAAATACAACTAGATCTTCTACTAGGGCATTCCTTAGCAAGATGTCCCAATCTTCTGCAACTGTAACAAAAAGTTAATCCACTCTTTCTCTTAAATGATCCCCATCCTTTCCTATACTGCGCACTAGGATCATGGTAGCTAACCTGCAAAAAATTATTTCTAGGATCCTGCATCCATTTGTTAGTCCAAACATTATTTCTATGCATAGGAATAACATATCTTTCATTATTCTTATCAAATCTACTCATATCAAATCTTCTTTCATCTAGTTGTGCCCTAGTTTTCAGGTTAGGACAAAATTTATCAAACATTCCTAGATCCATATTCTTGAAACAAAAATTTCCACTTATCTTACTTTCGGCAGAGCACAAAGCTTCCAGATCTAAAACTTTTCACTATTCTTACCCCTATCAGAGCACAAAATCGTTCAGATCTTACCTATTTTCTTTAGATCGGACTTCTCTTCTTAGCACAGACCTTCACAATCCAAGTAGAGTACCGCGCACCAGGGCAACAGATCTATGCACGGAGCTTTCACAGTTTCAGGTCAGATCTTCGCACAGAGCTTCTTCTTCCTCAGTTCCCAACAATCACAGTTTCAGGTCAGATCTTCGCACATAGCTTCTTCTTCCTCAGTTCCTAGCAATCATAGTTTTAGGTCCCGACAACGGAACCATTTGTTGGCACAAGGGCAGACCCAGGGTTCAACGCTACAACAATGCACAAACAAAACCCTAACTATCGGCCCTTTTGACAACACCTGCGAAACAGATGAAGTCTCACCCAAGTTAGAGGCAGGGGTGGTTGCAGGACTCCAGTGTCTGCAACCTTAGCTGGGACACAGATCTGTGATTGTAACACCTTAACAAAGCACTTAGTTATTACAGTCCATTAGTATTAAGCTTTAGTTCACAGGGCAGCTAAACCCTGACAACAAATCAGCGCAGTATTCACACAGATCCAATAGATTTAAGCACGAAGCACACACATAGAGATCAAATCTAACATTCATTCACATTATTCAGCACTAAATTATCATATCAGATCCGTCTATCATTTAACATCGCATTAAGCATTCAATCATATAAACAAGAGAGCAACCATAAAGCACAAAGCATTCACAACACAGGATATACATGGTTCACCCCTACCCCGGGGCTACGTGTAACATCCCGCTCTGGCGCACTGAGCAAACTTATTCTTAGAGGACACTTACTCGCAAGTGATCCGGATTATTATGCTATTAAAACATTTGATTTTGATTATGAGGCGTTATGGGTTGATGACATGTTGTTTTACCGCTTTGACATAGACAGGTGCTATTGACTCGGTTTTACTGAGTGTTCAGGATTATGGACCTCAAGGATGCAGAGGCATCGATGGAACCCCTTGGACTCTAGATCGAGTAGGGGAGTGTACCATTGAGGTTTGATTGTTTTACTGTGATATTAGTGCATCTGATTAGATGATATGATATGGATATGTTCTGACATGATTTGTTGATGATGCAGGCTGACGATAGTTTGCCGACCAGACTCACATGTGGAGTAAAGGGGTCACGCACGACTACCATAGATGTTGAGGGAGAGGTGTGGACAACAGCCCTGCCACAACCTACTAGCACTCCCGCCGTGGCTCGAACTGTAGGTTAACATTTACCTAGTTTGAGAGGACCCACGATGCCGTGAGGGCAGACTGCGACAGTCGTTCACGATGATTCTAAGGGGCGTGCAATAAGGCGGAGGCCTTATTCCTTAGAGGCCCTTAGTCTCCCACAAGTTTACCTGGCGGAGTATTGACTCCAGGGGTTATTGATGTCTACCAAGTCAGTCAAGAGGCGAGTGGCACCCTTGGAGCACGTGGTGTGTCCTGAAGGGCACGTCGTGCAAGAAAAATGGAGACTGGTGAGTGGCACCCTTGGAGCACGTAGTGCGTCCTGAAGGGCACATCGCGCAAGGGAACAGATGAGACGAGTGGCACCCTTGGAGCACCTAGTGCGTCCTAAAGGGCACGTCGCGTTGTTGATGATAGAGGAATGAACCTAGATGGCCTTAGGACTAATAACGTGTTAAGTATTTTTAAAACAATTTCCCTAATTAAATGTCACCCAGTACAAAATTTAAGGTTTAAGTCTAAACTATGCTAGTGGTCAAATTTTATCTCTCTATAAATAATAATAATAATAATAAAAACCACATGAATAATAAATATGACCTTCGTAAAATCTTGTAACATGAAGGGAGTAAGAAATTAATTGTTTCAAAAAAAATCTGTTGAATTAAAATTTAAAAAAGGGGAATTAATTGTTTTATTACTTGATAATTTAAAATATACTAATTAAATAAGAAAAGGGAAAAAGGGGTTAATTTCCACACCTGTCTTTTTAAGATCTAAGTAAAAAGGGGAAAGAGGGAAAAATCTAAAACATTGGGAAACTAGGAAAAGTGGTAACATAAAAAGGGAAAAAGGGGAACTTAAGGGAAAAAGCGGAAAGTCAACTTAGTGAAGAATCTACCATTTAAGAGCCTTCTAATTTAAATTGAATTAGCAATTTAATAATAGGGAAAGCCTTTAAAACCTGTAAGGGAATTTGGGGACACCTAGGAGTGATTCTAGGAGTAACTCTAGGTGGGTGAGGGAAATAAGATAATTAATTAATTAAAGAAATTAATTAATGAAGGAATGTAGGGGATGGGTGACACTTGTACAGAGAAGAATTTTTAGGAATTTATTTTTAAAACTTTAATTAAATGAGATTTTAGGAAAGAAAGGAAGTTCGAAACTCTATATAATGAAGGAATGAGAAGGATGAAGGATCATCTTCTGTTTGCATAACGTTACGCTGTAGAAATATCGACTTGACTGATTTACTTGTGGGAGTTGGGATACCCAGCTCGGAGAGGAGTGGTAGCTCGGCCTTGCGAGGCGAGCTGGGAGCTAGACGAAACCTCTGGATAGTGTGTGTGGCCCCTTTGCGGCTCGGGGGGCTAAGGGGGAAGAAGAGTACCCCTAGCATTGGCTGGGAGGTACCGGTGAAGTCTCGACGGTCGGCGAGCGGGAGTTGCACGGAGCACGTGGACGTCACTCAGAGCGGGCGATCAGGCAACAGTACTCTCTTTTCATTTGTATAATAGATGTTGTAGGTTTTATGATTGGATCTGCAGGTTGATTATGTAAGTAGATTGGATGTTTAGATTGATGACTGAACTTTTCTGAGCCTAGCTCGACGATTGTTGACTCCCATGGCCTTCGTCTTCCTGCATGTCGTGACCGCCCTGTGTGTTGATTGTGACCTTGAGGTTGTTTATCCTTCGTCCCTAGCTCACCAGTCCTCGCCTGAGCAGTCGGCCAGAAGCCTGATCTACGGTCGTCGTCTTAGCGTTAAAAGACCTATGGATCTCAACGCCCCGCTTTTCTGTGCGAGGATGATGAGCGAAGGACGAACTTGTTTGTCGGCTACCCTTGATGTTTGTCCCTGGCTGATTGTGGATTCTGCCATCTGGCAACGACTTCTACGTATGGAATTCTTGAGTCTGTGTTGGTTGTCCCTGCGATCATTTCAATGACTTATCCCTTTGGACCCTTGCGTTCCTTTACTTTTGGCTGCGTTGGATTGTTATCATGGTAAGGCAAGGAATTAAATTTTAACCTACAATATTTTTATTGATATCCTGAAAATGAAAAGATTAATTCTCACTCTGCATTTTTACATATTGGTATCCTGGTAAGGCAAGGAATTAAATTTTACCCTGCAATATTTTTATTGATATCCTGAAAATGAAAAGATCAATTCTCACTCTGCATTTTTACATATTGGTATCCTGGCAGTGGACGAACGATTAAATTCTGGACTGTCTTCTTTTTACATCTCACAAGATAGTCGTTTTATTCCTTTATTTACCTGACTGCATTGTTCATAGACACCCTGACATCAATTTCACAGATTGCACAAAAGCGGTTTGTTCTCTGTTATTAAACATTGGTAATTATTATATCTATTTTGGTACTTCTATAATAATTCTGAAGTAGCGATTATAATTATCAGGTGCCGACGATTTATAATTATAGTTTAGTGTTTAGTAGAGTTTCCTTATATTTTCATTGAATGTTTTACCCAGCCATTCCTGTAGCGCGATTTCTTGTAGCGATTGATGGTAATGCTGATGGTTGTCTTGACCTCGCCCCTACGCCTGTGAATGGAGACCAGGTGCCTTTATTTCTTGATTTCCATGGGTTTCCCCTCCCCCTTCGGACAATGGTTAAGACAGCCTGCCTTTTTATGTTTGGACAGTCGCATCATAGCCTTCCTACTACTTCTGTGGACGCATTAACCTCACCCTTTGACAACGTCCCTTCACGATTTCAGCCTGCATTCGTTTGGGGATAGGTCTGTTAATTGTTAGCTTGGGGCGCGATTCCCTACGTCATCTCCCAGGATGATGTTAGTTTCCCTACCTCAGATTCGGGTTCCTGCACAGACGAATCTTCACTGGTGGCTGAGTTTCGGTGGTGGCGATTGAGCTATCTCTGGCAAGGGGGGTCGACTAGTTCAAGAGGGTCAAGCTCTCTCATTTCTGAGTATTATTCTCTGTTGTGGGGGTCGATTTGGTAGTGTGGGACGAGTTCCTTCATTACTGGGCGCATTGCTCCTTACCTAGGCGCATTCCTTTAGGTGTTGGGCGCATTTCATCCATTGTGGGACAGATTAACACATGTCGGGCGTATATCTTCCATTGAAACCCGAGACATCATTTGTAGGTCACATTTCCTACATCGTGGATGAGTTCTCTAGTTGCTAGGCACATTCCTCTCTTGTTGAAGCTGGAACTTGTGATGTGGGTCATGTATCCTCCTTCAGGGCACTTTTTGTAGAGGTTGGGCGCAAATAAGAAGTGATGGGTGAATATTCATTACATTAAATTAAATTCTACGTACATGGGTAAGTTTTGGTGGCTGTGAGGGGATTAATTTCAGACAACTGATTTGCAGCTAGTTATTACACATATCAGGTTGAGTACCGTGCCATTTCCCAAAACCCTACACCAATTGTGAAGTTGTTGTTATTTTCGACGAATTATCATCTCATTTCTTGTATATATTGCTCATGTAGCACCACAAGAGACATCATTACATCAGGTTATCTCTTCTAATAAGAGAGTGAGTGACTCTTTGCCTTTTGGTGCATACCAGTGATCATGGCCTTTGCAATAGTTGGTGCACCTTTTAACACTCTCACAGTGGAACACATAAATAATGCTGGCTATGTTGGTTTGCGGCGTACCAGCATCTTTTTCCAGCCATTTCCCTTGTCTGTTAAAACTTAAGAGTCAGTCAGCTGGGAAAAGTAGTTAATAAGAGCAGAGGTTGTGAATAACACATTGATTACAAAAATAAGAAAAACTATTGAGGAATGTGAGGTGGCTGTTATAGAAGGAAATCCACCTGCGACGCCTTCTGTTCCGCCTAAGCCTCCATCTCCACCTGGAACTCCAGCTATTTCTCCCATTCCACTAATGAGACGTCCTCGTCGCAACCGCAAATCATCTACTCTGAGAGCTGCCTTCCAGAAAACAACTATATCTTCGACAAATTTTATCCTTCCCCTTTTTATTCATGAAGGGGAAGAGGATACCCCAATAGGAGCAATGCCAGGTTGTTACAGGCTCAGTTGGCAGCATGGACTAATTGAAGAGGTATATAAGGCTCGTGATGTTGGTGTTAACAATTTAGCCCTTTTCCCCAAAATTCCTGATGCTCTGAAGTCACCAATAGGGGACGAATCCTACAACGAAAATGGGTTTGTACCTCGAGCCATAAGACTTCCCAAGGACAAGTATCCAGACAAGGTGATTTACACTGATGTTGCTTTGGATCCATACTCGTCTGATGGGCATGATGGAATTGTTAGAGAAGTTGGGGTGATTATGAATGATGAAACAGTCCATCAGCTATGTAAGCAGGCTGTTGCCCAGGCTCGGGCAGGAGCTGATGTTGTAAGTCCAAGCGATATGAGGGATGGGCGTGTTGCAGCCATTCGACTCGCATTAGATAGAGAAGGCTTTCAAGATGTGTCTATTATGTCATACAACAATTTATGCAAGTGCATTTTATGGACCTTTCAGAGAAGCTCTTGATTCTAACCCATGATTTGGAGACAAGAAAACTTAACAAGAAAAAAAAAATGCACTGTTGTTTCGCTTGAAGATCTAATGATGGGTTCGTTACACTATGTCCACCAACTCTTCGTCTTCTTTATTTGCTTCTTTCAATCTTCTTACATGCACAGAACCTCAAGATCAACTTCGCAGAGGAAAGGAGATCTGCACACTCTTCGCTAGATCCTCCTTCCCTGAGTTATAGTACAAAGCCTTCCACGGTCTCTTACAATCACTTGCACTTAGCACAACCTACAACCCTTCGATCACATAGATCGACCTCTAGCACTTAGCACAAACACTCTTTTTACATCACCTAGCTTTCTATTTATACATTACAAAATTGGGCCTAAACATGGGTAAACCCATGGGCTGACATTCCCATACCCGTTACATAAGCCTAAAACCCAAAAAGCCCTAAAAAGGGGTCGAGATCCCGCGATCTCCGCTTCGTCTTGCGCTCCACCTTCGACAACCTGTCGAAGCCCCAAAAATAGGTCAAACATGACCAAGAATCCTCAAAACTTGGTCAAGGGCCAACAACCACTGTCTTGGCTTGATGACCAGAAGTGACAGAGTTATCCACAAACATTTCACAGAAATGAGAAGGCTAGCTCGTGATGAGACCCCCTTTCTCTTGGCTATGCCACCAAGAGCCACTACCTTGGTTTGGTGACCAGATAGGTGGTAGTGTCATACCGCTACATGCCCATGGTCATAATAGGTCGGCTAGTGATGAGACCTCCTATCCATCAACTAGTACCTTGAGTGTTTATGTCATCTTGTGGGTCCCCTTTTCTTACTGAGAAGCTTTTCACTACTTTCTCGGGGATCCCTGGGCGAAGCATCTTGAAGGTTTCAAAATTGGCTTTTAACACTTGCTAGCTACTTTTACCCTCTGGGCCTTTAGCCCCTTCTATAATGTTCCTGACTTGGCTAGTCTAGGAAACACTGCTAATGTGTGTGTAGGATTAATCGTTTACAACATATAAATGATCATACAAATAACAAATGCGACAAAGGACTGCAAAGTTTATATTATGATATCTCTACGGAGTACAAAGGCCAAATGTGGCTAAATAAAATGAATCACTCGGCTAGATAAAAAGCCAAAAGATCTTAGCTGGAATACAAATAAGTAACTAAAAGATAATACCCGGAATATGGGAGCACTACAAAATCAATGGATGTGCTGGAACTATGGCAGCTCTGACAGTAACTGCTGGAAGTCTAGAAAGTTCGCCCTAGGAGCTATACTTCTCGGAATGGCCTGGAAACTATCCCAAATGATGCACCCTGCTCTAGTCCTCAGTACTGGTATCTGTCGGATCCCTCTACTAATGAATCTGGACCCCGGATGGATACCCCTGGGGGAATGCGCCCCTCTTCTTCTGGCAAAATGTGTCCTAGTGATTCCACCGTCGGAATCGGACGAGATATGTCTCAAAACGACTGCCTTGGTCTACTGGAAAATGGGTCGGAAGGGTTTCCGTAAATCTGGTCTGATGCTCGCTTTGGAACCCCAAATGTGCCCGCCAAAAGTGTCGCACGTCCAAGTCTGGAAAATGCGTCCAAGTCTACAAAATGTGCCAAAATCTAATGAGGAACCAGGCAAAAGATGTGCCTTGCCCTCCTCTCAAATGGGTCGGAGGGAAATCTCGGAATTCTCCCTGGATGGGATAAGTCGACTAAAAACCCTCTTAGAAGTTGCGCCCTCACTCTGGATGAATGCGCCCTTCCTGCTGAACATTGTGTAACTGTTGCTGAAGAATGATGGAAGACTTGAATGATCTTCCCGGTGACTAGGGTGTCTCTCAACACCGAAATCATCCACTGGTGTCTTCCTCCTGGAATCCACTGAACTATCTCTCCTGAGATGCGCCTCTTCTCCTCAATGACAAGTCATAATCTGCATAATGATGAATTAGGTCGCTGACTCTTCTCTTATAGCTTTCCAAAACCCCAATTCACTGTTGAAACCCTAATTCGTTGTTGACCTTTTCCCTCCAAGTGACTTTTACTTTATTTTATTATTCCTTGATTAAATCACTTAATTAATTAATTAACCATTTTACCTCTAAAAAGTGATTTATCCATCCTTATGACTTCTTCGGCCACTGAAAGTCACTTCTCATCATCTTATCCTGTAGTGCTCTTCTTCCCGATTCCGATGAGTTATTACACTAAGAGGTTTCTCCAAGTAATATGTCCATTATGACCTTAGTGAAATTAATTAAGATATGACCCATAATAACTCAAAATTACGGAAATCGTCGGAATGCAACGAAACCAAAACCAAGTTGTGCGGAGTGGATCCTGATAATGAATGATTCAAGTTGGGCCCAATAAAACCCCTCAATATCTCTCGAACTCTCTGTCACCCCTATTTGGCTACTCTGGTAGGCATAGCACTCTGTAAAGTTATAATGTCCCAAAATGGGGACATTACAGTCCTCTCTGCCGGAATATTGCTTGTCCTCAAGCAATAACTGAATCCAACTACATATGATACCGAGGTCCCATATCCACTTGTGTGACACAAGGTGGACTCCCCTCAAGATGTGGTATCTCCAAGTGCTCACCACGCATGACACCCACATGCTCCTGATGAGTAGAATGATCAATGGTCGAGGAATCTCAGTCAACTCCCTGAGTAACCACTCTACTCGAAACTCAAATCCATCAAACGTTGAACTACCAAGAACTCTAATTCCTGGATCCCGTATCAGAATGTCACCTACAATGCCCTGTGGAGTATAATTCTGGAACATATCAACACCATGAGTCTCCTGCAAATAACACATGGCCTCAACCCGAAATGGGTCTATCTTACCAAACCATACCAAACTCAACACGACCCCCACCGACTGAACATGTTGTTGCCATAGTGAGGTACTACAAGACCTCAACGAATCACTAGTCAGTGACGTGCTCTCCCAAACACTGAAACTCAATGGAAAATCAAAGTGACTCCCCCCTGCAAACGTCCGCTCTTCTCCATCAATCAATGAAATGTTCGGTCCTGTAATCCCAGGGTCCCATGCTAGTCTCTGACAGGGACCATCATGTCATTGCTGCTCTGCTCTGATCATGACTGTCTGCTCAAAGTATCCATACTGGACCCTCCACTCCTGGATCCTCATAAGATGAAACAAACTATTGACCAAATGGACTCCCGTATCCCATGTCAAATTTGGAAGTTCATCACTTCCAATCCCCACTAACAGTTGGTGTGCCCTACTGGTAATTGTCGAAATCACTCCACCCTAATCCCAATGAGAGTCTGAATATGTAGCAACCTCTAAGATATCCTCCATCCCATGGCCTAGGATACTCCCCATCACGCCCATGGCTTCAACCGTCTGCCCCTGATGATCCACCCCTATCCTGATGAATGCAATCAAGACACCACTGTCAAGTGGTCTCGGCCTACCAACTCTCCATGTCCCCAGCCACTGTCTAGCTCCCCTTGTGTTGTTGTCAATGATGAAAGTATTGGGAAAGGCTATCATAAATATCTGCAACCAACTGTAGGACTAGAAAGTATCATATGCTTTGGTCAATCCAAAGGACTTCACCAAAAGCTCGTCCATCGACACCAATGGTAAATAATCACCTGTACTCATCACTGAACACCAACCATCGAGTACAACAATAGGTACCTCCACCAACTGCGGGTCAATCATTCTCCATCCATCATCACTCACACAACTGCTGCTACGGTGAAGGTGCTCTCCCAGATCAGTATACTGCTGCAAGGGAGAGGAATCTCCATCCTCTACTAGGTGCATCTCCTCCTTGCAATCCAGTGTGTCCCCTTGAATCCCATTGTACAACTCTGTATGTCTCTGTGAACTACCACTCATCACTGTGTGCCCCTGCATACTCATGTGATCTCCTGTATACACCTGCAACATCCTGGATCCTGGGTGTACTACGAGGTCATCCTCTACATGAAGGTCAACCAATCCTCGAACACAAATGGAAGTGTC
>SNQJ01S0043225.1:38565-65340 GCA_010110895.2 Picea sitchensis
CTGTAAGTCCATGGACACTCCTATGAATGCAGATATAAGAAAAGTGAAAGTCCCAGACTCCGATACAGTTGATCCATCTCTATATCGACAGCTAATTGGATCATTGATGTATTTAGTAAATACTCGACCAGATATTTGCTTTGTTGTAAACACATTAAGTCAGTTCCAGGTGGAACCTAGACAAGAGCATTGGATAGTTGCAAAGCATGTCCTAAGATATATTCGTGGGACAATAAACTATGGCTTGAGATATACTGCATCCAGTGATATCCAACTTCATGGATTCACAGACTCTGATTGGGCAAGAAGTGCAGAAGACAAAAAGAGTACTTCAGGTATGTGTTTCAGCTTGGGATCCTCTATGATATCTTGGGGCAGTAGGAAATAGAAGTCTGTCGCACTCAGTACAGCAGAAGCAGAGCATATGGTAGCTTGTGAAGCACCCACAGAAGCAGTATGGCTAAGGAAGTTAATCTCTGATTTATTTGATCAGATTCCAGAATCGATCATAATATATTGTGATAATCAGAGTTGTATAAGATTATCATAACATCTAGTGTTTCATGAAAGGTCGAAGCACATTGAGATCAAATACTACTTTATTCGAGATAAAGTCCAGGAAGGACAGGTAAAGCTCGAGTATATCCCCATTGATGAGCATACAGCAGACATCCTGACAAAACCTCTATCCAGAATCAAGTTTTCATATTTCTGAGAGAAGATGGGGATCGTGGAAATAACTCCCTTAACTGAAAGGGAATATTCTCCAAGCTAGGAGAAGGTACGAAAAAATATTCTTGAAAACATTTATTTTTGTGACTTAAATGACTCTCCAAAACTAGGAGGGAACACTGAAAATATTATTTATCTTTGTAATTGAAAAATAGTCCAGATTGGACAGATTCTTTCATGTTCGGAAAGTGGATTGAGATTTCTGACGGATAGTGACTTCCTATTGTGGCTAACATAGGAAGTAGTTTGATTGTTGATGTATCATAGACAGCAACTTCCCATTGTGGTTAACATGGGGAGTGGTCTAGGGCAGTCTCTCTTCTTGAGGGTTACTCAAGAAGACTGGCCCGCCTCACCGGACAGCGATTTCTCATTGTGGTTAACATGAGGAATGGTCTGTTTTGGAGGTTGATACGGGACAGTATTTTCCTCTTGTGGTTAATGGAGGAAATGGTCCAGACATTCATTCCTTAGGGTTATACATTCTCTCCAAGGCGCACTTTGATTAGTGTAGGAGGAATGGTCCAGGGTGGGAAATGGTCAAGGACAGTCATTCCTTAGGGTTTATACATTCTCTCCAGGGTGCACTTTGATTAGTGTAGGAGGAATGGCCCAGGGTGGGGAATGGTCCAAAAATTCCTTAGGGTTTATACATTTTGTCGAGGGTGCACTTTGATTAGCGTAGAAAGAATGTCCCAGGGTGAGGAATGGTCTAGGCTCAGAAATCAGAAACAATCCTTCTTCCCTAGTTGAGAAGAATAGGGCAGATAGCACATTGCTGATGTTCTATACTGAGGGCATATATTGTTTCATTTCTCACAGACGTGAGTGAAATATTGGCCCAGATGATTCAGTTTATATCATAACATTGTTTCTATGCAGGTTTCTATCATATGCTTGACAATAGATGTAAAACTATTGTGGTGGATATGTTCCACTATTCGTGAGGCAGATGTTCTTTCAGAACTCACAGAAGTGAGTGAAAGATTTGCCCAGATGATTGTTATGGAGACTGCTTGTCTCCAGACAGTAGAGATATACTATTGTGGTGGATTTGTTCCACTGTTTGTGACTATGTGTCATGGTTTGAGTAGTTGCGTACTACCTTGAATAGACACAGGTGTGTTCTATCAATTAATATTGTACCGGTTTTCATAGGAGATTATCCAGTTGGATAATAATGATGGTGCTCGTGTTGCTACCAATTGAATGGTCTATTGTGCTCAAGACCATACCTCCCTAGCTAGGAGGGAGTGTTAATATTATGGTAGCTTCAGGAGGTATGAACCTCCATTGTGACCTATGACGAAATTAGAATACTCCGGAAGGAAGCAAAGAAGTGAAGGAAACCCTGGACAAGTTGTCGGCTGCAGAAATATATTTAATATGAATTTATTAATACCCAGAAGGAGAAGTCGATCCTAGTTAAACTGCCCAGACTACTATAAATACAGGGCACCAGTTCTCATTATTCTCATCTCAGCAGTTGCAGAGAGAACTGGATCTGCGGAGGTGCAGTTGCAACTTGTGCGTAAGTTTCTGGGAAGGTGTGTGCTAGCCTCTAGGTGGGATTATCTGATCAGCTTGGGTTCTATTCTTGCTTGGTGCATTATCCTCTCTTGGCTATTGGATTGCTACCAAGATTCTCTTCTCTGTCAAGGTCAAGGTGCTCGGAGGGTGGCTTCGGTATATGGTTGGGTGACGAGGGTATCATCAACAGTAAAACGAGCACAATCTTCTATATTCTAACACTCTCCAACCCATGGATGTTGCAAGGGAAATAATCATCTGGATAGAAGTGTATCGAGCAACAGGAGCAAATGTCTCCTCATAATTTATTCCCTCCACCTAAGAGAATCCTCTAGCAGAAAATCTCATTTTGTGCATCTCGATGCTCTCGTCAACTATGTGTTTGATCTTGTAGATCTATTTGGAAGCCACTGCAAACTTCCCCTCAGGTCTCGAAACAATATCCCACACATCATTCTTCATGATGGACTGATACTCCTCCATCATGGCATCTCTCCATACTGGATGACTAGTTTCCTCCTCATAACAGGAAGGTTTAGAATCAATGATGTGGCTCATAGTTGTGGCATAACACGAATATCTCTGAGGTATCTTGCTCTCTCAGAAGGTACCATTTATTTATGTCTCTCACTCAATCTGTCTCTAACCAGGGATATAGATCTAGTATTCCTTCAAAGACTCGTTGTACCCCACAAATGTACCCTTTCTACCTGAAGGGTCTAGCTTGGTCCTTTTCTCCTTGGGTACATGAATGTATATTGAACACCCAAATATCCTGAAGCGTCCAACCTCAGGCTTCACTCCGGTGAAGGCCTCCTCGGGAATCATGTTCCACAAGGACCTCTATTCTAAACATACACTACAGTCATGGATGCCTTTTCCCATAGAAACATAAGTAAATGTTGATCATGAATCATCGCCTTGACTCTCTCAACAATAGATCTGTTCTTCCTCTTTGTGACCCCATTTTGTTGAGGGTTGTGAGGAATGGTGTACTCCCTCTTGATCCCTACCTCAAACATCTCTAGGACACATCAAGGTTCCCTCATGGAACCAATGTCCCCCAAGACATATCATGGTTTCCTCGTGAAACCAATGTCTTGGTTCCTTCATCTAGTAATCTGTTGATTACTCTGCAATCAACTAGTATCATATTGCTACTACCATGCCATCGGTAGCTCAAATCATCCGCCACATTCTTTATGACTATGTTGCAATCAACCAATAACACACAGCTACTTCAATGTTGTCCAATAGTACACAATTGTTTCGATGTCATAGTAGTACACAACTATTATCCAATGGTACACAACCACTGCCATAGTCTCACGACTACGTAGCAATCCATTGGTAGCACATAGCTACTCGCATGTTGTTCATTATGTTATTCTGAAGCATTAAATCACGAATGGAAGTAGCAGCATGAGAAACTCTTATTTAGAACCCAATCATCTCTCTCAGCTTCATCGAATCGAAAGCAAGATCAAAGATATCGCCAATCGTATGAGTGCTAACTTCTCCCTGATCGACTACACGCTTAAGGAGATGCGAGGTAGGCTCAAAGAATTAGAGCAAAAAATTATGAAACCTTATCATACTATGACGGGTTCGGGGACCCAAGTTGAAGAAGAGAATTCAAGCCCGAAGAATTCACATAGCTAAAACAAGCAACTTTCTTTCAGGATCTTGGGCCCTCCTGTGAAGGAGTTAGCCCAGTCCTGCTTTGATACCATATTGTTTTTCTTCATATGAGATATGATCGATATATTATTACAATGATGAGTGTTCCATATATAGAGAACATATGGTGACCATCGATGAAAAGATGTGTCCCTTGAATAATCAATAACTATTTATTATTATCATTTACTTTATTATATATGATATTTAATAATCAATAATCATATTATTAATTATTATTCTAAGAGAATGTCTTCGAATATTGTCCAAACATCAACAAAAACCCAACCCTTATTATTATTTTTTCTCCATACACTAGCCTCTTTGCTCCAACCTCGAATTTCTAAGCATCGAGGGTTTCAATTCACACATCTGAATATTCCCGACCTACTGCACCATACCCACACCCTTCTTCTTGTCGTTTTTTCTCTATATCCGCACCCCCCTGCTCTTCACTTTTTTCTTCATACACTCACCCATCTAATCCCGACCTCGAATTTCTAGCCCCCAAGGGTTTTGAATATGTACATTTGAACATTACCAAACATCTCTCCCTTGTGTTCTTCAATATATCTACGATTCTCTGCTCTAAGCATCTTAACAAAGGTATGATTTCATCAATTCTAGTTGATAGGGTTGAATGCATGATAGCGTGTTTCAAAGAAGGTATATTTGTGAGGAGATGGGTCCACTCCAAGACTACTGGCTTGAAATCGTGGAACAAGTACAAAGAGTATGATATCATCCAAACCAGATTATAGGGTTGAATGCATGAGTGTGTTTCAAAGAATTATATACACTTTGTAAGGAGTCGAGTCCAACCCAACTCTATTGGCTTGAAATTCCATAACAAGTACGAAGAGTATGGATGTATTTGTATCCGTTTGATGCCCATCAAGACACTAACAGTATTGTTAGCACCGGATTTGCTCGTGCAAGTTCGAATGTTAAGTTCCACCACATTCATGAGTACATTAGAATCAGGATGAATTGCTTCCAAATTCATCTTTATTGCTTCGGCACCAACAGTTTGTGAACATCAGTGGTGGATCCGGCATTGATGAACAGCAGTGGATTCGATATCGATGATTCATATGTACAAGTTTGGGGAATTAGTTTCAGAGGTTCCTTGTTACAGGGGACAGCACATTCAGCGCTATTTTTAATCTTTTCGGAGTTTCACAAGTGAAAACTCCAAAATAGTCCATTACCACTGATAAAATCAGATGAACAGTGCAATGCACAGCCACCTTATCAAGTTTCAAAGAGCGCGAGCCTATCAGCCATCGAAGTCGTAAAATTGATCTTTCAGTAACTTGGGTATTGCTGCTGGCATGGTTGTATGGGGACAGCTGTGATAAGCAAACCCATGTTGCTAGCAAGTGAAGTTTCAACGTTACATAAAACTGGTGAATGGAGATTAAGTCATGATGCAAATCGTTTTCTGTGGAGGAATACACTCGAGGAAAAGCATGCATATTTTCTTTGAAGCATGGTTGAGTGTTTGTTGGTGCTTTGGTGGTATAGGCTTGAAATTATTCACCGAAGAGAATTGTGGAGTTTGGATGCATATAAGGGTGACGTTTCTAAGGAGAAATCACTAGTCTTAAGAGAGGTCTCTTCTCTATGATATTTTGAGCCTGTTTTGGATGCCTTGGAAGGAAAATCTAGAGTTAATATCACCAATGTTTTTTGCTTTTACTTGGGAACACGTCTCATCTTAATATCATGTCGTGAAGGAGTGCCTAGTTTGGACCACTTTTGGAAGCTTGTAATAGAGTGTTTGTTAGCTTTTGTGCTTACTCAAAAAGTATTTTCACCTAGCTAGGAGAGCGTTAGGTCTCCTAACCCCTTGGTGATACTTGATGGACATATGGAGGGCTCAATGTGAGTGGATGCTTGACCATGGATAGAGTGCTAACATAGTGTACTTACCTAGGAGGTTGTTATCATATGTGGCATGATGACTAACCTACTAGGTTCACACAATGGGGTGGTCTGTTTCTTTACTAGGAGAGGTACCTACCTAGGAGGATGGGCGCAAACCACTTGGAGAAGGGCACTTATCCCTAAGAACATGGGACCTGCTAACCCCTGGATTTTCTCACTTGCAAATCCTGAGGGTTAAGAGCTAGCATGTCTTATTTCGTTGGCATTCAGATATTTTACCCAGAGATAGCTTGGCATGAGCCAGGGTTGGTTCACATATGAGTTCAAGTATAGGATTGGTTTAGTGGTGTTTCTTTCTTTAGAGACATGAGTTTGCACAGGTTTTCACGGATTAGAGAGAGATGGTTATTTTTTGTTAGAGAGAGATGGTTATTTTTGGCATATTTCCTACTTTCTAGGAGATAGAGTTCAAAGGTCTGCATGGCAGTTTTGATCACATATTCAGAGTCCTTGCGAGGTCACGATTCTAGTGAGTCTTTTTTGGATGAGATGTGAGCACTTACTATTTTTAGCAGTTGGAGTTCTAGGGTTCAAATAATGATTCTGAGCACATATATGGGTTCCTTGTAGAAAAATCGGATCCAATGAACCTATCTTCATTAACATACAAGACCGTTCTATTTTTAGTAGTGGTTGCATGTCAATTTCGATTACCTATTTGGACTCCCCTCTAAAAATCGAGTCCAATGAGTATGGTTTCATGGGCACACAAGGAGTTTCTATTTTTAACAGTGCCTATTTTTAGGTGTAATATATTTGGCAGGGTTCTCCTAGCAGTCCCGAACGTTTTTGGTCTTTTCATATTTTTCGGGCATACTATTATTTTTAGCATGTCTATTTTTAGCAATGCTATTATTAGCAGGTATGGTCATCATGTGGGTGGATATGTGACAGTCTCAAAAGAAGACGAGTGGAAAAACCAAGGCATATGCATGGGTTAATCAATCATGGCACGTGCATAAGGATATCATGGTGCATGCATTGACTTGTGAAGAATATCATGGTGGATGCATTGACTTGTGATGAGTTGGCACATGGTGTGTGTTTCTAGTTGGCATGGTTTAGTTAACTGAAGTACCACTCTCTCTCTCTTTCTTGTAGTCACAAGTCAAACTCAAAGTATCTCTAGTTGACTAAGGTGTCACTCCCTCTCTCTTCCACTTCATCTTATTTAACCCCCTCTTTCTCTTCACTCCTCTCTCATATTTCCCTTCTCTCATCTGCATGTCTATCTAGTCCATGTGCATATCTTACTTAACTCCCTCTTTCTCTTCAGTCCTCTCTCACATTTCCCTTCTCTCATATGCATGTCTATCTAGTCCATGTGCATATCCCGTTTCTTCACTCAAACTCCCTCTCTAACGCATGCATGGGCATTCCTATTTTAGTCCATGTGCTCCCTTCTTTACCCACTCTCCTCTTCTCCCTCATGCACACTCTTATGAACATGTGCATATCCTCTTTATCTTGTGCATGGATCCTTCCTTCCCCGGTTTTCTTCAGTTACACTCATCACCACACGAGTTATGATCATGACTCTTCTTCAGCATCACAGCAATTATGCATGAGTGCATGCTTACTTTACCTCGCTTTTTCTTCTAGTGCACATTGCATGAAGAAGAAACTATTATTGGGATGTGCGCCCTCTTGGATCTATATATTGAGGGTTTCTCCATTGACTCTTGGTCGATTTCTTTAGTAGTAGCAGTAGACTCTCTATCATTCTCTCTCTCTCTCTCTTCTATTTTCTAGCTTCTAGTCTTTGTGTAGGGGTCATCACTATACTAGTTCTTGTACTTGTTTTCTATGGTGCATCAATCCTTTTGGAAAACGCAGGAATAAAACTTTTTTATGCTCGTATCAAGATTTCGAAGATTGTTGGTATTGTGTTTGAAATTTATGCATTGTCTAGAAGTTCTTAGCTTATTATTTTGGTGCATTCAACCTTCTAGTAGCGCTTTCTCTCTCTTTTTTTCATATCTCTCAAAGATAACGTTGCAAGGAGTTCTACCACTTTTAAAATTATACAACTTACCCCTTTGGTAGCTTAATCGCCAGCCAAAGGTCATCTTGTGTGCCTATTTTTGAGTTTATTTTGCAGATTTACAGGGAAGATAGTGCATATAAAACACTAGGGACACCCCACTAAGGTTGGCACGCAGCAGCCCAAGCAGAGAGGAGTTTTTTCCAGTGGCACTTAGGGAATATTCTCCTGGAGTTGGCACATATTTTTAGCTTGCTCATTCATTATTTATTTACATTCTTGCAAGTGCAAAAATTTCTGCTAACAATTGGTGTCGTTTTTTAGGAAGAATCAATTCTCGGATTGAAATGACATTGGCAGTTTTTCTTTATTTTATTTATTTTGTTTTGACTCACCTAGCAACTCCAAAGGAAACAAGGTTGGCTCCATCGGGGAACCCTAGAAAATCATATAGATTCGATCAAACACAAGGCATTGTTCTGAGCCTTAGCAAACTTTAACATCTATTTCGTCACACATGGGTGGATTACCACTTAACAACGTCCATTGGTGACTCCATCAAAGAAAGAACATGATTGATCATGGAGTAGTGGGTGTGAGATCTTCTAGATTTTATTCACATTAAAAGGAGGGAAGATGAAACTATTCTTGAGTTTCATGTCACATTTACCAATACACATGACAAGCTTCCCACCAAATATCAATCAAGAAACATTGTGGTGAATTGTGCCTTTGCTTCTGATTCAAAGTTTCGTAATCTATTTTTGAAATAGGGACCAACAAATTTAGGGCAAGCTTTCTTGGTTGCTCAAAGAGTTGAGGAATTCCTTACAACTACTCGAAGCTTGTAGCAGCTTCTTGCTACTTTAGAAAACTATCATGGAAACCATGCATCTTTTTTCTTTACGACTGCCCGAAGATTGCAGGAACATCTAGCTACTCCAGAAGAAAAATTTGCATCTTATCAAGTTTTCAGAGATGAACAGGATGATGATGACTCATGCTTGGGTGATCAGGAACCAATAGTTGCAGAACTTGAGTAATATGTACAGCTCCATGAGAATGAAGATGAAGAGTTAAGTTTTCAAGTGTGTTCATTGGTTTATTCCATTGATGATGATAAAGTATGGCAAAAGTAACCAAAATTCAACTATGAAAAATTCAATCAGCAAGAGGCTTCATCCATGCACATCCTAGCAGTGGTTCAAGAACAATTTGATCAACTACCATTGCAACAGGGGGAGCTATTAGAATCACATAGTGAGAGATAAGTTCTCTATGTGGTCAAGTTATCTCAATAGAGAAATAAATCCTAGCCATGGATCTAATTCAAGATCTAATGGTTAATATCTCTTTCACGAACCTCACACGGATCCACCTAACACTTAAAAGGGGATCGAGTAACTTCATTCTAGTATGCAAGTTGAGAAAGGCGGTACCATACATGTCTATACGGCCAAGTACGTGAGATCTAGGTGTAAACAAAAGAGGTTCGAGTATACCCTATAGTCGTGTGGCTTAGGAAGGTCGAGTTAGGGCATGTTTCAGTTGTCCAAGGCAAGGACAAGAGCTAAGGCTAGAGTTAGGGCATGTCTCTTCTACAGCGAAGTGTCATCGGGTACAGGTGGAGAATACCCATATAGCAGAAGTCGAATCATACAACCAAGAACAAGGATCCAAGTTGTACAGACAACAAATGCATTGTATGTATCTTTTATTGATATTGAATACATAAATAAGAAAGAATAATATGTGTATCTATGTGTTGAGTGGTTGTTAGCATATTTACTTCTGTGTATTTGATTTCTATATAATTGTTTCGTGGTGTTAGAGCCAGAAAAAATCTAACAACCCTCAAAAAATAAAAAATAAATCCAGCTAAAATGGCAAAGCTTGTCTGTAAAGCTTGTCTCTCTTGTACCCAAACTAAGGATGTTTGGTACATAGACAGTGGAGCTTCCACCCACATGATAGGCCATAAACACTACTTCAACAGTTTAAGAGAAAAGGAATTTGGGTTCGAAATTTTGTTGGGTGATGATTATGCTTACCATCCAAAGGGAATAGAAACAGTAAAGTTTGAGAGGGAGTCAGGTAAACTCCTCTATCTTTCAGATGTTCTCTATGTTCCTGGTTTAAAGAATAATCTAGTCTCAGTCTCCGCTTTAGAAGACAAAGGATATGAAGTATCTTTCAAATATCGAAGGACTTACATCAAACCAAAAAGGCATAGGAAATGGGTATGCGCAAGTTATTGGAGTAAGGAAAGAAAAATTATACAAATTACAATTTGACTCTCACTATGCTCTTGCTAGCAGGAGCGGTAGCAAGGACTATGAGATATGGCATAGGCGTATAGCTCATCTTGGGCATGGAGCTCTTAAAATTTTGGGCAAAATTGTGACCGGAATGCCTTCCTTCTCCACAAGGCATCATGAGATCTGCAAAGGATGTGCCCTAGGTAATTATGTAAGAGAACCTTTTCCTAGGAGTGATCATAGGTCCAAAAATATATTGGACCTAGTTCACACTTATATTTGTGGTCCTATGTCTTCTTTGTCTATAGGAGGAAAGTTTAAATATTACATCAGCTTTATAAATGGTTTCTCTAGAAAGACTTGGATTTAATTTTTGACAGGAAAAACCTCAGAAGAGGTACTCAAAATATTTAAACAATTCAAAACTCTTGTTGAAAATCAAATGGGGAAGAGAATAAAAATTTTCAGATATGATAATGGAGGAGAATACACATCCTATGATTTCAATAAATTATGTACAAAATCTGGGATTAAGAGGGACTTGACAGTCCCATATACCCCTCACCAAAATGGGGTTTCAGAAAGAAAGAACAAAGCAATTGTTGGAGCAACAAAAGCAATGCTACACGATCAGGATCTTCCTAAGTTCCTCTAGGAAAAATCTTGTAATACTAATTTGTATCTTCATAATAGGAGCCCTCATGGAGTGCTTGGAAATGTAACTCTTGAAGAAACATTTACGGGAAAGAAACCAAACATTAGTAATCTTCACATCTTTGGTTGTTAGACCCCACAACAGAGAAAGGGATTCTAGTAGGATATAGTGAGACATCCAAAGCATACAGGGTATACATTCCTTCCACCAGAAAGACAGTATAACGCAGAGATATAAATTTGAGGAAGAGAGGGCCTTCTGGAAATATTTTCAAGACAAAGATATTCTAGAAGCAGAAGTTCCTCAACAAGAAGAAATAGCCACCTCTCAGATCTCAGAACCCCCCATAGAAGGTCAACAAGAGGTAGAACAACCAATGCCTCCCAGGAAGAGGAAGCCAAAATGGGTTTAACATCCGCTAAAAGAAGCTAGTGAGAAAGTAAAGTCACCCAGAACCTCTGTCAGAACTAGTATAACTCCTCAAAGGTATTCAGGATATGTTTCTCTTATGAGTGACATTATTGAGTCAGAACCAACCTGCTTCGAAGAATCCATTACAAGACAAGAATGGAAGGATTCTATGATGGAGGAATATACCTCCATAATGAATAATGATGTATGGGAAATAGTACCCAGGCCAAAGAACAAATCAGTAGTGAGTTCCAAATGGATATACAAGATCAAGCATGCAGCAGATGGAAACATTGATAAATATAAGGCTAGATTTGTGGCTTGAGGATTTTCTCAAAAGGAAGGAGTGGATTATGACAATACCTTTGATCCAGTAGCTCGTTATACCTGCATTCGTGCAGTTATGTCTATTGCTACTCAGATGGGGTGGAGAATAGGTCAAATGGGTGTTAAAACATATTTTCTTAATGGTAAGATTGAGGAAGAGGAGTATTTAGAACAATCGCAGGGTATTCCAGAGAGTGGTATTCCAGAATTGACAACTATCTACAAAGTATTGGATTTGTTAAGAGTGATGCGGATTAAAAGCTATATCTTCTCATTAGTAAAGATTACATTCTCATTTTTGTACTCTATGTTGATGATCTATTCAGGACAGGAGAATAAACAATGATTACAAGTTACAAACAAGACTTGGCTAAATAATTTGGGATGAAGGACCTTGGTCTAATTCATTATTTTCTTGGCCTAGAAATCTGGTAACAAAAAGGGGAAATTTTTCTAGGTCAAGGTAAATATGCAGTTTAGATTCTCAAAAGATTTGGGATGGAGGAATGCAAACCCATGGCCACTCCTATGACCACTAATCTTAAGAAATTAAATACCTCTGAGTCATAGAAGGTGAATCTTACCATCTACAGACAGTTAATTGGATGCTTGATGTACTTGGCTAACACCAAACCTGATATCTGTTTTGTTGTCAACACTCTCAGTGAGCACATGGTGGACCCCAAGAGGGTGCATTGGATTGCAGCAAAACATATTTGAGATATCTGAAAGGTACCATAGAATATGGACTTCAGTATACACAAAGAGATCAAATTAGACTAATGGGTTACTCAAACTTAGACTGGGTTGGCAGCGCAATGAACAGGAAAAGCACTTTTGGGGTTGGTTTTCCATTGAGTCATCTACTATGTGGCAGTCGTCCCCCTCATCTAGTGATAGAGACATGGTACCATACATTTTATATCTTCTTGAGTTATCACTTTGTATTAAGGGAAGCGTTTTCATCATTGCTTTTCTTTTCAATGGGTCATCCTGCATCGACTCAAACACATTATATGGGGGTGATCCAAAAGTGGAGCACCTTGATGGTCGTTAGCCTCAATGGAAGTCATTTTGCGTTCAACAAGGTTGTTTATCATTGGGCCTTGATTGAATGATCCTTTGTCAGTGTTTGACGCCAGTACAACTCTCATAGTAATAGTTTGTGATCATATCTTAGGGCCCTGTTGATTGAATTATCCTTTGGTCGTTTGACTCAGCAACCTCATAGTAATAGCTCAGTACCCATCTTAGGCCCTGCTAACCCCAAGGTAACTGGAAGATGATGTCTTGAGGCTCGTAGGTTGACGACATGGAGTGTCGAGAGCCAAACGAGTAGGTTAGGCAAAGCCCATTTTCTTACCACACATCATTATTTGATCGACAACAACATCATCCACCACACCAGCTTGGCCCACAGAGGATAGTAGGTCTTGATTCATGAGGTAACAATTTTGGTCTCATGGTAAGTGTTATTTTAATAATTGAAGCATTTGAACATGTTGCAAAGAGTCATTTCTTTATTATGAAGACATTTGCTTGGAAATTATGCATTTTGCCTCATTTCACCTTGGTGGTTGACATGTTTTCCTAGTAAGTGTTGGAGAAATTTATATTTTAGACTTTAACACTAGTTCATTGAGAGTTAACTAACTAGTTCTATTTTAGACTTTATAATCTTAGACCATCACTATTATGCATGCATTCCTAATTATAAGATGTCATTGCCTATATGAGTGAAGATCACTCACTCATTGATAAGATCATAATAGACATTGATTCTCATTCTTCATTGTGTATCTCTCTTCATTTTCTTGATAAGTTTTGTTTGTTCGTGCTTTAGCTAGATCTGTTGTGTAGTTTTTCATGAAACAATGACATGGTATCAGAGCTATGCTGCTTTGAGCAAGCCAAACAAGCCAAAGAATAAGGAAAATTGGAGTTTCGGCGAGCTAAATCCATGGTCTTACCTTTCAGCAATGATTTCTCCAAAAATATTAAGTTTTTGAGGAAATGGCCCAAACGAGAAGTAAATCAACCTATTCTGCAAGTGATTTTTCATTCATTTTGCGAGATTCCTAACTGTTTGCTCAAAAAGTAAGCCACAAGATAGCCTCTTGAAATGGATACGAATATGTGGTCATACCTTTCAACAATTATTTCTCCAAAATTATTAATGTTTTGAGGAAACAACCTACATGAGAAGTAAATCGACCCATTCTGCAAGTGGGTTTTCAACCGTTTGGCGAGATTCTTCACCGTTTGCCCAAAATGTAAACTGCAAGATAACCTTCTGAAATTGATACGAATTTGTGGTCGTAAGTTTCTATAATAATTGCTCCCAAAATATTAAGTTTTTGAGGAAACGGATCGCATAGGAAGTAAATTGACCCATTCTACAAGTGGGTTTTCAACCGTTTGGCGAGATTCCTCACCATTTTCTCATAAAGTAAGTCGGAAGATCATCTCTTGAAACTGATACGAATTTTCACTTAAAATGTCTTTTCTGTCGTGATTTCTTAAATTTTCACTTGCAGATTGAGCGTAAATTTTTAGGGGTTCTTAGAAACAGTGGGAGAGATGGATAGGACAACTATTATACAGTAAAACTCGGTGGTAATCCTCACACCATACAATTATTTTGATTGGAAGCCCAAGGCAGAATTCCAACTGAGAAGGAAAGGACTGTATAATTTGACGATGGCGACAGAAACTGAACCTACATTAGTGATTAAGAAGATGAGATGGGGGAACCGTAAGGATGAGGCCACATGACTAATTCTTGAGTTAATCTCCACTGATTTATGGTTCCATGTTGTCACATGCAAGACTCCAAATGAGATCCGGACCACCTTGGAAGGACTCTTTGGAAAGCAGGATGAGATGTGAGGTCATATGTTTGAGGTAGAGTTGAATACATTAGACCCTAAAAGTTTTGATAATATACAAGATTTTTTTACTCAATTTAAATATTTGTTATTGATCTTGGGTGAATGTGGTATTGATAAGTCTACACAAGAGAAACAACTTATTCTAACAATCTTGGCCAAGCTACGACCAAAATACGTTGTATATGTCTCCAATTTCCATTCCGGCAGATGTATTTTTGGAACAAATTGGCAAAATGCCTATGTTGGCTCAATTCATTGAGTCTCTTACACAAGAGCAGACAAAACTCATACAGATGGACCTCATGAAAGATCCCAAAGCACATGCACTCACCATGCATGATGGAAAAGGGTCATCCAAACAAAATGGGAAGGAGGGATATTCCAAACCCTTTAATGATTCTTCGGGTTCCAAAGATTCTTCAAATTCCAAGAAGAAGAAGAAGAAGAAGGGAAAGCAATGCACTTACTGCAATAAATCAAATCATGAAGAATCCACATGCATGAAGAAACAAATCAATCTTATGGCACAGGCACTTCAGCAGAACAACCTTGGAAACTTCATTCCATAGGGAGTCAAGAAGCAGAAGGAATAAGATCATGATCCTAAGAAAGGTAATCATCATGCTCTGGTTGCAATTAATTCCTCATCTGATTCATGGATTATAGACTTTGGTGCATCTCATCATATGGCAGTGAAAGAGGAAGTTTTCTCTTCTTTGAGTCCATGCTCAAGACCCCCTATTCTCATGGGGGATGATACTCCAATAGCGGTAGCAGGAGAAGGGAGAGTGGAACTCCACAATAGTAGTTTTGAGAATGTTTTACATGTTCCAAAGTTTTCTATGAATCTTCTCTCAGTTTATCAAATCACTCGGAAAGGTAAAAAGGTTGAATTTACATCAGATTCAATTTCAGTAATTGACATACATGACAATTCCATCATTGCAATTGGTGAGGTGGATCACAAGTCAACGTTGTATAAATTCACTAATTTTTCTGATGATCACTCCTATATTCTACTTACACATAAGGAGAGTATTTTGCATGCACCTCTAGTGCAACATGCATATACTCTTGTGCCTCCATCAGTTTCAGACATCAGAGATGATTCCATACATTCAGATTATGTACATGGAAATAAGCAGGTAGTATAGCCAGATAAGAAGCCAGCGCCAAAGCTTCAGCAAATGCCCAAGAAGGCACAGACCACACTTCAGGCAGTAGGCAACCTTGCGGGGAATTCATTGGATTCGAGGGTGACTCGATCTCAGAATGAGGAGCCTTCTCATATACTTCCAGCTTCAGAACCTTCGATTCCCATGCATTGCTATATGGTTCAATCTACTAATCCACAAAACTGCAATAGGTTTGTGGGAAATCCATTATGGAAAGCAGCCATGCAGAAGGAGTATGAATCACTCCTACAGAACCAAACTTGGAATCTGGTTCCACTTCCACCAGAAAAGAATATTTCCAGGTGCATATGGGTCCACGGGATCAAGAGGTACAAGGCCCGACAGGTTGCCAAAGGACTTCATTAGATCCATAAATATTTCTACATCTTCACGAAGACTTTCAGTGAGCCAAAGTTTCAAACTTTGTGGGATCATCTTGCAGTGAAGAACACAGTTGCCTAGCAGCTGCCATTTTCTTCTTTTGATACATTATCTCTTGAGGGGGGGGTTTGTTCCCACGTGGTTTTCCCTCTTTCCTTTTTTTTATTTAGTGTTCATTAATTTCATTGTACATGAGTACCTAAAATGGCCTAGTATCCGGAACTCATTTTTTACTCCATAGTGATGTTCAGGGGGGGTGTTGGAGAAATTTCTATTTTAGACTTTAACACTAGTTCATTGGGAGTTAACTGACTAGTTCTATTTTAGACTTTCTAATCTTAGACCATCACTATTATGCATGTATTCCTAATTATAGGATGTCATTTCCTATATGAGTGAAGATCACTCACTCATTTATAAGATCATAATAGACATTGATTCTCATTCTTCATTGTGTATCTCTCTTCCTTTTCTTGATAAGCTTTGTTTGTGCATGCTTTAGCTAGATCTCCTGTGCAGGTTTCCATGAAACACTGACAGTAAGTGGGTCTCCCTTGGGGAAAGGTTTGCTACTAGGGGGTATCCTTCAAGGGTCATCATACCACTCTCACACACACTTATCGTTTTCCACTCTTCTTCCCTTTCGTTTCCTCGTCTGTCGGGTTTATAAGCTTATTTACCCCAACAAGGGCTTGTACCTCATTTCATGGGAATAAGGGGATAAAATCCCAGAGGTTTCGTAGCTAGAAAAAGATAAAATCCATAAATTATCCTCTAGATGCTCACCCTAAGGTCCTGAGAGCAATGAAACACTTCTCCATAAAATTCAAGGACCTTTAAAAAAAAAAGAAACACGCAATTAATAAATGTCTCGCTTGTTGAGGGAATGCATTTGCAGTGTCTTTTACTTTACTTGCACATGGAACTCAATGTGTTCGTAGCTCCAAGTAGCATTGCGGTGCTCCTTACTTTCCATTACACATAGCACTCAATTTTTTGGACCATAATCAATTAATGGAAAATAAAATGGCTTGGAAAAAGGTTGCATTGCAAACGAGGATGCAACGCACCCTCTACAGAGGCACCTATAAATGAGACAATATGATCCCTTGATATGTCAAGAACCCCATAACCAAAATCCATACCCCCATCCACCTCATACTCATTACATAACTTAGAGAGGGTCTTCTTGGGAAACACTCCTTGACTTGGGGATTTACCTACCCAATAGGGCACCATGACAACCCTTCCACACCTAAATTTGGCAAGTTGTATAAGGTATTTGAGCATTTGTTTAGTTTGAAAAGGGGGGATTTAATGCACATGTTTTGGTGGTTATTTTATTAAATGTGTCTTACTTGGGATGATACATGTGACTTGTGGACCCTTGGAAGGCGTACTTGCTTGTCTTTGTAGGGACTTTCCAGGTGTAAGTTATTCCATGGATGATTGTGTCATTTTAATCTTCATGGGGGGTTGAAAACCACAAGGATGGAAGTCATACCCCACAGGATGGGCAGAGGACCCCAAAGCCATTGCACACTTGAGATAATGGGCGTTGCCTTTGGAGGCACTTGGACAGCACTAGGTGGTGACATCATAGCCCCTTGCACTTGGACGTTGGCCTTTAGAGGCCCAAGATGTCACCTTTCAAGCCTTGACATCATGTAGGGGCTAGGGCTTTGATGGGCCTCATGGTTCCGGAAAAGAGATGATGTGGTTTGAAGAAGTTAGATGCATGACATGACACTCCATAGCATGAGAGATGGAAACATGGCCTTTGGAGGCCCAACAACTTGCATATAAAGACTCGATGTCTCACTTTTGAGGCCTAACGTCACTGTTTAGGGCATGACATCACCCTTCTAAGGGATTTACTTAATGTAATTTTATATTTTTAAGTTGTAAGGGAAGCTAAAGGGGGTCAGCCTCCTTTTAATTTTTTTTTGACAAACTTATGTGGACAAATTGGTTTTATATGACCTCATATAAATAGAGGTTATCTCACTTTCATTTTACACATAACTCACTTGAGAATTACATACATTCTTAGCTGAAATTTTCTCCCTACTTGGGCAATTCGCTCCATCTTGTATCTTGTCCTTTTGGATGATTTCACTTATCTATTGGTTGAAGGAGGCTAGCGACTTCTCTTGATCCTTGTTTCTTGGCAATTGTGGTGAAATATTTTTGATAAGGGTTTTTCATGCCATCTCTGTTGGACATATTGTCTTTGATGTCAACAATCGAAGTCATTGTGATGTGATGATGAGTTGTTATGATGAAATGTCATTGACGACAAAAAGGGTGCATAAGAACACTATTAAAATCTCAGAAGAAATAGCGATGAACAAATCAGGAAAAAAAAAACATTAATCGAAGCTTAGAAGAGATTCCACACAGGAGTTATTCGATAAGGAATCATAATAGATCATGACCTTCGAAGGATGAATTCAACAGAATTCTATAATAGTCATCAGATCTGGGAATTGCAGAGAAGGAACGTCGGATCAACACCCGATTAAGTCTTGATCCTCGGATTAGCACAAGTAATATCTACAATGGAGAGAATTTGCAGAGATCGGAGGCAGAACTAAAATTTGTGCATGTTTAACCTCTGCAATCCTCCTAGAATGTCAATCTGTAGATTCGACAAGATCAACAGTTGGCATCGGTTCCACTACCAACGAGCAGTTTTCATTGCGGAACTCGACGACGGTTTTAAACGTCGTGCTAGTTGGGACTTCACAATCATCCCTAATCGTTGATCTACTCCAGGATTATTCTCGACCGTTAGATCAAGCGCAGTGTAAGGATAGTGTAAGGTGTACTAAACAACTGACAGCATGTGGTCACCACAGTTCTATGACTTATTCGGTAGGTAAACACTCCGTAGGGATTGAACTTCTCAGATTTCGAGTAGCCCGGAGCCTCGAAGTCACAAATAGTCGAATACCTGAAGAGAGGAGCTCCTTTGTTCCTAAGCCCACGGTCCTAGCTTTTGGACTTATGAAAAGATATCAAGCAGAAAGTGTCAATACGCACTCTAGTGGAATTTTCTTCAGGAGAGTTGCAAGACTGCAAAGGTCGGAGTCTCGAAGCTCTGAATTCCTGAAGTAAACAAGAACCGTCTACTCAACTACATATTAAGTCATGGTCGTCGATTTGTTTGAAACCTCTGGACAAGTTAGGATCGTCCATCTAACGGAAGAACGAATGTCGACCATCTGATCTACTTCGGCGAAATTTTCTCTGAAAGGTTGAATGATTGCAAAGGCCCAAAGTCCTGAAGGTCGAAATGAATCTAGACCATTGATCTAAGAACTGATCAAAGTCATTGCATCAAGGATTCATATGAACCTATGATCATTAGATTCAGGAGGACATGTGACACATCAGGAGATCCACGTCAGCAAGGACATGTGACGCAATTAGATGGTGACAAATGTCTAGGTCCATATGGCACTTTAGGTTACATAAGTCACGAAAATAGGTCAGATGGTTGTTAAAAGAATATGAAGGTTAGAACTCATCATTCCATTTCCAGTGATAGACGGTATGACAGGTTTAAATTTGAAGACCCGGAATGATGGTCAATGGTGGTCCCAAAGTTGTTGTAAGTGGACAAGTTAGTTGTAACTTGTGGAAGAAGTCGGCCCTAAAACTAAACTAGAGTTGAGAATGAAAGAGTATAAATACAACTATGCTTGGTTCATTTGAGGAGAGTGAGTAAGTGGTTGAATAAGTGGATCTGCACTTGAGGTCTGTGATTTATGGTATGGTGATCCTTTGGCACAGCAAGGTGTGAATTTCAAAGAGAAGATGAAGTGAAGAAGGTGTGAATTTCAGAGAGAAGATAAAGTGAAGAAGGGAAAAATTCAATGGAAGATGAAGTATGGTGATGAGAATTTGTTGTATACCTCTGATCATGAGCTGGAGCAGATTCAATAAATGGATGGTTGGTATTTGGGTTGGTTGTACTACTAGAACAATTCTAGTTGGATAGATTGCATTCTATCGGCAAGTTGAGTCTTGTGGCGAGTTGAGTCTTGCTTGAGAGTTGGTGCTCTCCTTGGAGTCGGTGCTCCTTACTTCAGTTGGTCTTGATTAAAAACAATTGGTGTTGGTAGAACCCCCGTGATTTTAGTCACATATATAAGATAACACAAAATCTTATATAGACATATGGTATCTCTTGTGTTCATTGTGCTTATGAATTGATTGCTCTTAATTATTGATAGATGTCATTGATGAATGGCTACATACAAAATTACAATGATGATGTGTAAAATTATGTTTTGAAATAATTGTTAACTTGAAGTAAGAAAAGTTCTGAAAATTCCAAACACTGATTCACCCCCCTCTCTCAGTGTCAAGTGTACATTTCAACAATTGGTATCAGAGTGGGTGCCTTCGGCACAGTTTAAACACTAGAAGGTAGATTCTGAATAAATGGGTGGAAAAATGGCTCTCTCCACAAATGAAACTCCCTTATTTGATGGAACATATTATTATTCATGGAGGGAAAATATGAAACATTATTTGAAGTCAAGAGGATCTGAAGTTTGAGATTCAGTAGTAAGTAATCTTCGACACTTGACTACCTTGAAGAATCTATCCAAGTTTGAATCCCAAAGAAGAGTAAGGAAGAGCAATGAAGTGGCATTGAAGATTATTCTCAATGGACTATCAGATACCCTCAAGGCAAGAATGGAACTATGCACATCTGCCAAGGACTTATGGATGAAGTTAGAGAAGGTGTATCAAATCAAAAGAGAAGACACAAAATCCATTCCTATCAAGGATGAGAAGGAAGACTCGGCCATCAATAAAGATAAAGACTCTCCACAATATTTCGATTTCAATAATGTTGATATTGAATTTTCCCCTGCAAGTAAAGAAGAAGATTCAGATACAATAGAAGAAAGTTATGTTAGTATTTATCCCATGGAAGAAGTAGAAGAAGAATTGACAAAGATTAAATAGAAAGTTGATTGGGGTTTTGTTGAATACAACTATGACCATACTTATTCACACTATAGCTATCTTTATGAGTACACTAAAGAATTTCTTGAAAAGAATCAAAAGAATATCTTAGAAATAAAGGAAATTCTCAAAGACAATGAAAAGGTCATATCTGAGCAAGATATTCAGTTAGAAGAAAAACAAGAGGAGATCGATAGATTGAAGAATGAAATCAGTCAAGCAAAAGAAAATAAGAAGCAAGATTATGAGCTTACCAATCAAAAGCATATTTTGGAAATAAAGGAAATGCTCAAAGACAATGAAAAGGTCATATCTGAGAAAGATATTCAGTTAGAAGAAAAAGAAGAGGAGAACGAGAGATTGAAGAATGAAATCATTCAAGCAAAAGAAAAGAAGAAGGAAGATGATGAGATTAGCAGAATCCTTGCAGATCTAAAATAACTAAGAGAAAGCAATGTCAATTTGAAGAAACCAAAATAAGAGAGGAGGTAGTGAGGAACCAGTTGAACGAAAGGGAAGAATCATGTCATAAACTAGAAGCAGAAGTTGTGAATCTTAGAAAGAAATTCAAGAAGTCAAACACCCATATCAAGTTCATGAAAATCTATACGATCTTAGATGAGATATTGGATAGCCAAAGATCACCAAATGATAAATACGATCTTGGATACAACAAGGAATAAATTGGTACTCCTATGAAGCTTGATGTAGGTCCTTCATTTGTAAAGGGTGAAAACAGGTTTGATGTAAGTCCTTCATTTGTAAAGAGTGAAATCAAGCCTGATGTAGGTCTTTCATGTTCAAAGAGTGAAAGCAACACTACAATCTTCAGAATATAAGATCAAGGAAGACATCAAGAAGCTACTTCTACACCTCAAAGCAAGTTTAGAAGAGAGACACCTTCAAGGATGAGTGAGAGGGGTAGGTATGAAAGTGTTTTTAATGGCCATTGTTTTTCTTGTAATGAATATGGTCATAAATCCTTGGATTGTAGGCATCATGGATGAAAATATGTTAGTAGGTTCAACAACATTGTAATATGTTGGAAATGCAATCTTGTTGGACATATTGCTACACATTGTCGCACTATGAGATGCTACATTTGTGGTGGATTTGGCCACAAAGCCCAGGACTGTTGGAACTCAAGGAGACAATCAATGAGAAATTCTTCATACAGAAGAGTAAATGAAACATGGAAGAAAAATGAAGTTGCAATAATATAAGATCAGAGAACAAAGGCCAAGAAACCGGGACACTCACAGATGTGTATAGCAAAGACTGAACAAGTGAACATGAGTGGAGTTAATTGTTGCACAAAGAATTGTTGTCATGGGGCAAGCAGAGTATAAAAGTCTCTCGAATGAATTTAAGAGCATTGTACAGTAGAGAAGCATCATGGATAGATATGGGTACATCTGGTTAGAGATCGATGAGAAGCAATGGACATATCCAAGGATCGTTTGATAAGTATGAGCTACAGTTGCGCAGTATTCCAGTAGGGCAGCAGTATCCGCAGTGACAGCAGTATGTTGTATATAGTGGTATGCATGGAATCTTGTAGCGATAACAAGGGGAGATACCTTGTCAAGAAGAGATACCATTTTAGAAACAAAGGGGGAGAGAAGTCAGAGGCAGAGAGAGAAGATTGACAGGGGGAGTCATTCAGTTGAGGCGGGCAGAGCATGATTGTTGGGGGGGTTACCCGAGTTTAGATTTTGGTCAGCAGCATACAAACATATGGAGATTAATCATAGGGGGAGAAACCCTTTTCCATTGATGTCAAAGGGGGAGAGTAACTTCAGAGGAGAGAAGCATCATCACAGGGGAAGTTTTTGTATGAAGTTGGTGTGTTGCCATCAATGACAAAGGGGGAGATTGTTGGAAATATTGTCATTGATGTGTTGTCATTGATGTCAACATTCGAATTCATTGTGATGTGATGATGAGTTGTTATGATTAAATGTCATTGATGACAAACAGGGTGTATAAGAACACTATAAAAATCTCACAAGAAATAGCGATTAACGGATCATAAGGAAGAATATTAATCGAAGATCAGAAGAGATGACGCACATGAGCCGTTCGACAAGGAATCAGAATAGATCGTGATCGTCGAAGGATGAATTCAACAGAATGCTACAGCAATCGTCAGATATGGGAACTGCAGAGAAGCATCATCGGATCAACACCTGATTAAGTCTTGACCGTCATATCAACACAAGTAATATCTACAGTGGGGAAAGTTGTGGATATCAAAGGTAGAACTAACATCTGTGCATGTTTAACCTCCGCAATCCTCCTAGACCATCGATATGTATATTTGGCAAGATCAATTGTTGGCATCGGTTCCACTACCAAAGAGTAGTTTCCATTATGGAACTCAACGACGATTTTAAACGTCAGGACTCTACAATCATACTTGATTGTTGATTTACTCAGTGATTATTCTCGATCGTTAAATCAAGCGCAGTGGAAGGATAATGTAAGGTGTACTAAACAACTGACAGAAAGCGGTCACCACAGCTGTATGACTTATTCGATAAGTAAACACTCCAGAGGGATTGAACTTCTCAAAGTTCAAGTATCTTGGAGCCCCGGAGTCACGAATAGCCAAATACTCGAAGAGCAGAGCTCCTTTGTGCCTAAGCGCACAGTCCTAGTTCATAGACTTATGAAAAGATATCAAGCAGAAAGTGATATACGCACTCTGGCATAATTTTCTCCAGAAGAGTTGGAAGACTACAAAGGTTGGAGTCCTAAAGCTCTGAATTCCTGAAGTAAACAAGAACTGTCCACTCAACTACAGATTAAGTCATGGCCATCAATTTTTTTGAAACCTCTGGACAAGTCAGGATCATCCATCTAACAAAAGAATGAATATCGACCATCCAATCTACTTCGCTGAAATTTGGGTCGGAAGGTTGAATGATTTCAAAGGCCCAAATTTCTGAAGGCCGAATTGAATATGGACCATTGATATAAGAACTGATCACAGTCGTTGGATCAAGGATTCGTATAAACTGATGACCGTTAGATATAGAAGGAGGACATGTGACACATCAGAAGATCCACATTAGCAATACCACGTCATCAAGGACACATGGCGCAATCAGATGGTGATAAGTGTCTAGGTCCATATGGCACTTTAGGTTATGTAAGTCATGAATCTAGATGATACATGGCAGCCACTTAGGCAGTTCCACATCAATAGTGATGCCAGTAAGATACATCACTCTAGGAGTATGTCCTTCGGTAATTTCCAGTTCCTCCTACCAACTCCTACCCAAAGCGTCAAAGGTCAGAGTTAATGTTGGTCGTTGATCTAAGATCCTTTGGATTCTCACATGACCATTAGATCAAAACGTAGTGAAAATATACGTAATCACTCTCATCTTGACCACTTCATCGCTTACCAACTCCGGTGGAAATTGGAGCAGCAATTACCTGGACCTTTGAAGCCCCGTAGTCCCAAAATAAACAATGGTCGTCCATCTCAACCTTTGATTAAGTCATAGTCGTTGGATTAAGCAGTGGAAGGATAAGTAAGTATTGAATTTAGATCGTTGATTTGGTTTTGGGAGTCATGCTAACCATTGGATTAATCCTTGTGAGAGGTAACCACTTCAATAAGATGAAACTCCGGAAGATTGGATGAGAGTGAAATCGCCTAAAGGCCGAAGTACTAGAGGACTAGGTTCCAACCCCCAGTCATGGGTTACGAACACATAAGCAATGAGGCATTGGGAACATTGCTTAAATTAATAAGCCTGTGTTTTTGCGAATATGGTGACATGTAAATGGTTTGAAGGAAGCACCTCTATAGAATTCGATTTCTCCAACATTCGCAAAGACAAAAGAAAACGATCCATGTTCGACAACACAGGTATTCCAACAGAGGACGAACACCTTTAGTAACCACTCACATAACCAGATCAAAGATCAAAACATTGATGTTTTCACGTGGTAAATCCCCTATGGGGAAATATCCACGGCCCCAGCCAACGCGGCCACTTGGAGCAGTTTATTAATGCAAAGAAAAAGATTACAGAGATTTTACAATAGAGTTTCTCACAATCGATCATCGGCAAATGACCCTCCATGCTCTTTAAATAGAGATCATGGACTAATCGGGTGTTAAGCCACGGATCAATGGCCATTAAGATCGAGGAGAGTATGAATCGTCGGATCACTCTATTTCGGGAACACATCGTGACCGTCGGATTTCCTAACTACAAATGCATACTAATGCACACTAAAGAAACACACTAGAAAACACACTTTTACCTAACGACACAATAGACCAAGTATATCTTAACTAACTCCTAAGTGTCTAAATACCCTAACAATCCATACCTGTGATCGATTTATGAAAAATAGGTCAGATGGTTGTTAAAAGCATATGAAGTTTAGAACTGATCGTGCCATTTCCAGTGATAGGTGGTATGTCAGGTTTAAAGTTGAAGACCTGGAATGATGGTCAATGGTGGTCCCAAATTTGTTGTAAGTAGACGAGTTAGTTGTAACTTGTGGCACAAGTTGTCCCTAAAACTAAACTATAGTTGAGCATGAAAGAGTATAAATACAACTATGATTGGTTCATTTAAGGAGAGTGAGCGAGTGGGTGAATAAGTGGATCTGCACTTGAGGTCGATGATTTCTGGTATGGGGATCCTTTGGCACAACAAGGTGTGAATTTCAGAGAGAATATGAAGTGAAGAAGGTGTGAATTTCAGAGAGAAGATGAAGTGAAGAAGGGAGAAATTCAAGGGAACATCAAGTATGGTGATGAGCATTTGTTGTAGACCTCTGATCATGAGCTAGAGTAGATTCAATAAATGGATGATTGGTATTTGGGTTGGTTGTATTGCTAGAACAATTCTAGTTGGATAGATTGCATTCTATCGGCAAGTTGAGTCTTGCTTGAGAGTTGGTGCTCTCCTTAGAGTCGGTGCTCCTTACTTCAGTTGGTGATGATAAAAAACAGTTGGTGCTAGTAGAACCCCCATGATTGTAGTCACAAATATAAGATAATACAAAAGCGTATACATACATATGATATCTCTTGTGTTCTTTGTGCTTATGAATTGATTTCTCTTACACTAGTACATATGACCAAATTTGCGACGGTTTTTCGTTGATATTGCCACACTTATCCGTCGCAATTTCCACGAAAGCCGAGATTTTTTTTCGTCAGAATAATTTCGTCGCTATATCCATGATCCAGGTGTGTGTGGAAACATCGATGAAATTAGCTCTCCACGTGTCACCACCTTCAATATCGGTTGACCCTATGCATCTTCGTAATTATGACGAAATTTCGTCGCAATAACAATGAAGAAATGTGGCAATTACGACGAAACTTCGTCGCAATTGAGACAAAAATTTATGCCAAGACAATAACTTACGACGCAACTGTTGAATGTGCGACGAAATCCCATCGCAACTTGCGACGAAAATCCGTGGTAATATCGACGAGTGCAATATCTCAAAACCATATTTACGACGCACATGTTGTATATGTGACAAAAATTCGTGGCAAATTGCGACGAAGTTTCGTCGCTAGAGCGACGGTTGTGGTAAAATAGTAATTTTTTTGCCGACGAACTTGCGTCGATATTGCGACGATGACTTTAGGTTTAAAAAGAAAAAAATTACATGAAATATGGTATTATCATATTACATTGTAATATGGTATTACCATATTACATTGTAATATGGTATTACCATATTACATTGTAATATGGTATTACCATATTACATTGTAATATGGTATTACCATATTACATTGTAATATGGTATTACCATATTACATTGT
>SNQJ01S0043226.1:6979-23764 GCA_010110895.2 Picea sitchensis
CATCACTATCTGACAACAAGAAAGGTCAAGATGAAATTGTTAGAGTTAAGTTGTAAGCCTAGATGAGACTAAGACCAATAGGAATGTTACTTATGTTAGGCATTTGTATTGTAGACAATCCATTTATCCATTAAGGGGGAGTGATGGAGAAATATTGGAGAATATATTAGTTCTGATTGATTTAGATCCTATTTCCTATGAGTTTGTTCTAATTCTCTACCTGATTTATTTCTTTATATTCATGACTCATTAATATGAAGATGTGCGGAATTTCTTAAGCTGCCTCTAGGAATAGCCTGCCTCACTTGTGAGGATCTGGTCTTATCTCCAATTTCAAGTTCAAGGAGCTGAAATCTTATGCTTCTTTGCTTTCGCTTGATCTGCTTCTCCTTTTGTCTTTGCACTTTTGTCCATCTGATCCATACTTCTCAACATCCCCAACAGGATGAAGGGGCTTCTCTCTTAGGCCGACATGGGCTTCGGTGGAAACAACTTTAGAGGTACAGAGTGCAATACATTTCCCATTTAGTTAACCTCTATCTGAATCAATTCAAATCTAGCCTCTGGTTGTCAATCAATGGAAGTCTACGGGGCAAATGATGCTTTGTGATTTAGTCATATATATATTACAAACGCGAGTCTATCCTAAGATATTAGAGCGATTTGCAGCATTAGTGGGTGCAATTGAACGATCAAAATTCATATTGATATTCTTTGTGCAGCGTTAGTGGGTGTAATTCAATGTTCAAAAATAACATCGATATGCTCTGTTCAATGTGAACAGGTGTAATTCAATGTTCAAATTGATTTGGAATATCATCTAAGAATTTTTTTGGATTTGTCAAATTTATGAAATAAGAAGTTGGAGGACAAAGGAAAATTGACCGACTTGTGATGTATGACATTTAAAGATGTAAATAGATTAATAAAATTATATTGATATTTAAAGTATTATTGAATATTATATTAATAATTTAAAAATGTGTTCACATATCATGTTGTTGAATATTTTCCAAATGTTCAAAATCATGTAAATAGATTAATAAAATGAGGTTGAGAGTATCAATATGTATTTCGAGTGTTGTGATCTTTGTGTGGATATGCCAAACATTGTCTTTACATAAATATTTTTCTCCATAAAATTATTAAAATGAAAATCAATCATTATGCAATGTGGAAATGATTGTTGTTTTGGAGTCTTTTTATCAATTTTATTTTTTTTAAGTAAAAAAAATGGAGATTCCTTCTATATTAAGTAGCAAAACATAATAGTGTTTCTGGGTTACCCATTGTTCTGCCGATTAATCAAAAATCGAAACACAATTAACCCTTGTTCAAGTAGAACTAGATTGCCATCAATCCTGCCTGAAGGAAACCAGGATTGATGGTAAGTCATGGCCTAATTGTACTTAGAGTCTTACAGAAAATAACTAGAACGACATAGAAAACTATGAAAAAAAGACTGTAATATTTGGACAGAACCATAGTTGTTACCTGACTACGTCTAAGGTGGCCTCCAAGGTAGCTGGAATGACAAAGTGTTGAAGGCAGGTTGGGCATCTTTGTCCCGGTGGCGCGTTGGAATAAGCACTGAAGAGCATGTCCACACGTTGGGCCATGAGGGTGCCACGATAGGCATGATCCGCCATTTGGCTCCTCAAATAGAAAACCAAATTGAGCACGTCTAGATGGAGTAGAGCTGGCAAGTCATGCCACAGGGTTTGCATGTAGGAGAGAGGAGGTGGTGCAAGGATTGGACCAGCCTCCATTGCCTATCCACTGTGCTCGCTTGTCTCTGCATCCATTGGCTCGTTTGAGTGTGTTATCCTGGTTCGCTCTGGGCCTAGGTCATGAGGTGCCATGTCCATTGGAGTCTCCTCTTCCACATAGAAGGTAAATCCCTCCTCCACTAGCATCATAGTTTCCCTGTCATGATAGTTCTTAGGGCCATGCAGGGGTGCGCCCATTCTGAAATCACTTGGAGGATCCCAGTTTTCCGGGACTGTGAACATCTCTGAAGTCTTCTAGAGGGGCTCCTCCAGTATTTCCTCTATGACATATGCCATGGATGTCTCCTCGATGTCTGCTATAACTAGAGGCTCCACGATAATTGTTGTAGATAGAGGCTCCCCGATGGCTACTACAACCGGAGGCTCCACGATGATTGTTGCAGCCAGAAGCTCCATGATGTCTTCTGCAACCGGAGGGGCATTACCATCAATTCTACTACATCGAAGTTGGATTCAGGAAATGGTGAGTGTCCTCTCCATTTCTTACAATAGATTTCTCTGAGCGACATAGGAATGCCAGGAAGAGCCTCGACGAGGTCTTCCCCGCTCTCGTGGCATCGAGCTGGAGAGGCTGCTGGGAAGTCTGAAGAGAGTAAGAAAATGGCTATTGCACGGTTCCCTTCTATAGCCCTGGTGCAGAGCTGAAATGAAATGGAGAAGGGCATAGTATGAATGTGCTAAAAGAATGAGAGCCGACGGGATGACCGACATCATTAAATCCTCTGTGTTAGTGATCATCAAGGTTAGACTACTCGCGCAAGGGGCAAGTCCTGTTTCAGGAGGGCGGTAGCTGGAGGCCACTCCCATCCTTAATGGTGAGGGGATTGGAGTCGACTGACCTCATTTAAGGCTCGGTTTGGCTCCGTGCCATGAGGCTCAGGAGGTCTTTATGGAACCCCACCCAGGGGATGAAGATCTTTGTGGGTGAGTTCTTGGCACCTTTTCGAAAGATTGTTGAAGTCAGAGATTTGTGCTTGCCAATGGATTTGCTATGTTTCAGTGTTGATTCCCTCATTTGCAAGGTAGTCTGCGACCTTGTTGGAATCCCTTTTGACATGTGAGGGGATGATCGTGAGGTTGGGGCAGAGGAAGGCTCCAAAGTCCTCCAATAGCCCAGATAGGCACCAACTGGATGATATATCAGTAGGACGTTCGCCATGGAGAATTCGAGTGATGAGGTGAATGATGATCTGAGAGTCTCCCTCTGTAATGATCCGCTGATAGTGTTTTTCCAATGCTATCTTGAGGTGTTTAAGAAGGTTGGTAAATTACACTACATTATTTATGTTTTCCCCCAGATATCCTGCTGTCAAGTAAAGGATTTCACCCTATGAGTTCCTGAGAACAACCCCAAATCCTGCTAGGCCTGGGTTACCTTTAGAGGCCCCGTTGAAGTTGATCTTTATGAAACCTGTAGGGGGTGGAGAATAGAGTCTTAGGCTACATTGGAGGTGTCTGACCGCAATTGTGGTTGCCTGGTTTTGGAAATCTAGGTTCCAGGCTTGAAAGATGCATTCCTCCTTTTTATTGCAGATCAGGTCGCTAGGGGTCCAAGCCTTACTCTTGATTGTTTCAGAGATGCATGCCACCACCTTCTTCCAGACTAGGGTAGGAGGGGAAGCTTTTGAGTGGAATATACTTCGATTTATTTCTTTCTAGATTTTCCAGAGTGTGAATCCCGGGAGTAGCTGCCAAATTTGCTTGAGGATAGGGTTAGAGAAAGAGATGGAGTCCCAATGCTCTAAAGTATCTCGAATATTGTCCATGTGTTGATTTGAGCAGCGCATCATTTGGGATCCTTGATCCTAGATTACTTGACTATATGGGCATCTGTTAAGGAGGTGTTTCATGGTCTCTTCTTGTTGTTGACAGAGTGTGCACATCGAGGGGCCTATGAAGCCCTTTTTTCTGAGATTGTCCCAAGTGAGGATGCGGTTTTGTGCTGTCAGCCAAAGAAAGAAGGAGACTTTGGGCCATAGGTTAGGGTTCCATATTGTGCTCCATATGTGTTCCATATCCTGATGCTGATTGTTTCCTTGTAGGTGATAAGCTTCTTTGACTAAGAAGTTGCATGTGGTAGAGTGACCCCATCTAAGAATGTCTTGACTCTCCCTGATTGGAATTTTTCGGTGTCTTGCACAATCTTGTCAGGCCTGTAAATCCACCTCATTTGAGAGATGAAGAGTCTGATGATATGTTCTCCATTGCCTCCAAGTCGTACCCCTTTTCGTCATTATCCAAATATCTTTAACACGATGAAAGGCTTCCTGTTGGAGAGTTAATCTGAGGGGACTTAGTTCTTCCAGATTGATTAGAGGTGTTTTCTATTGCCAAGTGTCCTTCCAAAATGAGGTTCTTTCTCCATTTATGATTTCCCAAAAGGCATGCTTTTGGATTAGAGTTCGATTCTACCAAGATGTGTTCCAGATGTTGGAGCCTTGTATTGGGTCATTGAGTCGAATTAACTGATCCTGCTGGGTGGTCGGAGCATACTTCTGCTTCCAGAGTTGTGCTCAAAGTGTTGTGGGGTGCTGGAGCCATCGCCACCACATTTTTTCTTCCATGATTTGGTTTATCTTTCCCAGATCCTGAAGGCCAAGGCCTCCTGAGTGTTTGGGCCTGCAGATCTTTTCCCAGCTTACCAGGGCCCATTTTTTATTAGGTTGGTGTCCATTCTATAAAACATTGCGCTGAAGCGCCCTGATCGCTCTAATGACTGATTTAGGCACTTCCAGGGTAGCGAAGAGGTAGGTGGGTAGGGATTACATGACATATTTGAGGAGGACTAGGCGGGCTATGGTATTGAGAGGTATGAAGGTCCAGTTGCTTGGCCTGTGGGAGATTGAGAGGATTAGGCTATTCCAAGATATAGATCACGCTGGTTCTCCCGTAAGGGGTATGCTTAGGTAATTGGATGGAAGGGAGCTCTTTGGAATGCCAAGGAGGTAGGAGATATGATTTTAGACCGCTAGTGGAGTGTTGAAGAAGTAAATCTTATATTTATCCAGGTTGAGAGCCATACCTGGAGATTCTTCGAAATCAAAGAGAATATAGTGGATCTTGTTGGCCTCACTCACTGTAGGGGTGTTCATAAGCAGGGTATCATCTACAAATTGGCTATGAGAGGGCGCAGGATGAATATTGTGGAGGGGTAGGCCCAACAGGGATCCTTCCCTGATTTTCTCTTTGATGTAATGTCCCAGTCCTTCCGCCATGAGGACAAAGAGGAAGGGGGAGAGAAGATCTCCTTGTCGGATGCCTCTTGTTGGGGAGAAAGGCTGAGAAGGGACTCCATTGACCAGAATAGAGAAGAAGGCATAAGAGGTGAGCTTAAGGATCCAGTTCACCCCAAAACTAGCAAAATGAAAGGATTCAAGTATAGAGCGAAGGTACTGCCAGCTCAATCTATCGAAGGCTTTTGAAAGGTCAAGTTTGATGAGCATACCTGGGGTTTTGGTTGTATTAAAAGAGTGTATCACCTCCTGTGCGAGGATGACACTATCCATGATTTATCATCCTTCCACGTAGCCCGTTTGTTCTTTAGATATGAAAAAGGGAAGAATAGGCTTTAGGCGCATGATTATAACCTTGGTGATGATTTTGTAGATGACATTGCAAAGGGAAATTGGCCTGTACTGCTTCGGGTGGGTGACTCTTTCCTCTTTCAGGATGAGGGTGAGAAAGGTAGCATTTAGGGCTGAGAGTACCTGTCCTGAGGTTCTAGATTCCTCCACCACCTTCCAGACTTCTTCCTTTATTAAAGAAATCATGGAAAAAATCCGTAGTGAATCCATCAGGGCCTGATGATTTTTCTGAGGGCATGTACTTGACTACCTTGTCCACCTCATCTTGCATAATAGGTCTCATCAAGGCCTCATTATGTTCCTGCATAACTAGCTTGGGTATGTGTTTGGTTATTTTCTGGATGTCGTCCTCCCTTTTTTCATTAGTTTTCGTGAGAAGTTCCTTGTAATAGGAGTTGAGTTCCCCTGCGATCAATTTGTGTTCTCGTATGGGATTCCCTTGGGCATATTCTAGCTGGGTTATCATGTTGATGTATCTACAATGTACCACCGCACGATGGAAAAACTTGGTGTTCCTCTCTCCCTCTTTGATCCATTGAACTCTGGATTTCTGGCGTCACAAAATTTATTCCTGCCTTTTTCGCTCATCCAACTCTGCTCATAGTTATGCTTCTTCCTTCATGAGGTCGGGGGTTCTGAGTCCTAAGATGAAGGTTTGCTGCCGTTCTTCCAATCTATGCTCAATTGTCTGAATGATTTGTAGTATGTTTCCAAAGGTAGTTTTGTTCCAATACTTTAGGTGTTGCTTGAAATTTTTGAGGCATTGCTGGAATCTGTACATGCAGGTCCCATGATCGATTGCTCCCTCATCCCACCAGGACTTTGTGAGTTGAGGGAAGTCAGGATGGGAGAGCCATAATTTCTCAAATTGAAAGGGCTTGAGCTTAGGAGTGTCCCTGATATCCATGCATAATGACGTGGGTCAATGGTCCGATCCTGTTTTTTGCAGGATGTCGGCTTCCATGGAAGGATCCTCCTCTAGAAGGGCTTCCAAAAGAAGGAAATGATATAGATGACAAGCCACCTATTGGTGACCAGATCGTCGATTGGACCAAGTGAACATGCCATTTCTAGTTTCAATATCTACTAAGTGCAACTGATCAATGAGTGATTGGAACTTACCACTATCTTTCTCCAGGTGTTTGGTTCCTCTAGTTTTTTCTTCCAGCGTCAGGATTATGTTGAAATCTCCCCCTAGGATCCAGTGGGGCATGCTCAGAAGAATTTTTGATGTGATCTATTTTTTCCAGGAATCTTTCTTTATCATTTGGGCTTTGCGGTCCATAAACATTGGTGATGGCTCCTTCCTTGCTTGATATGGTGACCATGAAGTGCGTTGTGAGAATGCCTAAGGTGGAGAAAGGTTGACTTAAAGTGATAGTATTCAGGTTCCAGAGGATAGCTAGTCCCCTGGAGGCACTCGCTGAATCCGAGTAGATGAAGCCACATCCATGCCAACTCTTTTGAAAAATGTTTTCTACTTCTACTCCTGCACACTTGGTTTCCTGGAGCAGGATTATATCTGTTTTTTATTATTTAATGAAATCTCGGAGGATCTGTTGTCTTGATCATCCATTGAGTCCTCTAACATTCCATGAGATTATCTTCATCATTGGGAGTGTGGTGGTGGGTGGAGGTATCCCTTCGAGAGCCATTGGATCTGTCCTAAGTTTAGAAGGAGGTTACCTGCTTCTTTGATTAGTTGTTGTGCTGATTTACACCCTCTTATTTTGTTTTTATTTGGTGTACGCTTTGCTTCTGTGCCTGGATCTGTGGCTATGCCAAGCCTAGCTGTGGATCTAGTGGTAGAGTTAACAAAAACTTTGTGGACTTTGCGTAGTTTTTCTACGGGAATGGTTTGCAGATATTTGTGATTAAGAGCCTCTTCAAGTTTCTCCAGGTCTATATCCTCTAGATCCTGATCATTCAAGTGCATCTGGATATCGCCATCAGTCCCAAGTGTTTTTGTTGGGGGTATTACTATAGTATACATAGAAGGAGGGTCATTTTATCGCTTTCCTTTCTCTCGGGCCTTTGCCTTGTGCGGATCTTGAATCTCCTCATCATTCGGTAAGTTACTCAAGACATCATAAGAGTTTTTGGTGGGGATCTTTAGAGCTATGCTAGTAGTCTGTTTCCATGGTGGGTTATTCTTTTTTCCTGGGACTGCTATGAATCCATCCTTTTTCTTGGCTTCCCCTGCATTATTATTCAGGATGTTTAGAGGGAATTCTCTGAAGATATGGCCATGCTCATGGCACTTTCTACAACAAAAGGGTATATGTTCATAGTCTATCGTTTGGCCCCAATCTTCATCTTGATACTCAAGTGTGATAGATCCAGGTAGAGCTCTTGATGTGTCCATGTAGACACATATTCAGGCATATGATGTGTACCTTCTCTGCCTTGTTTCTTCTGATGATTTGACATAGCTTTCCACTATATTTCCTATTCCCATGAGTATTTCTTCCAACCGGAATTCCTGGGGCAGAGAGTAGAGTCTGATCCAGACTGGTGCCATTTTGAAGTCTTCCTTTTCTAGGCTGAAGCGATTTGTCCAGAACCTCAAGAATAACTCGACAGAGTTGTGGAAGTATGGCCCATTATCAAAGATTATGTCCTTGTCCTGGAGGTTGTATAGGACGATTGTGAAGAAACCTTTGGACCTAAGTTGGACCTCATAATCACCTTTGGGGTTCCACCAGTGTTTGATCCATTGATTTAGGTCCTGTTCAGAGGGCCAGAGTCCAAGGAACTTGATGATTAGTGCATGATCCCACATGAACTGAGTGTGCTCACTCACCCTATTCTATCTGATGAGATATCGAGGTGGTTTGTCTGATTGATGGATGCATTTCCCCAGTTCCTAGTCGCGAGGTGCTTTTGGCTGGGATGAACTGGCCTCGACATCCATTTTATTTCTAATTCCTTGTTCTTGAGATAGTATCTAGTCTTGTAGGTGTCGCGACGGCTTGAAGGTAGGTCGTTTGGCCCTCGTACCGTCTCGGTCATTGGCAGTTACATCGTTGTAAGAGGGGGGTTCCCCCGCCCCCTTCCGGGATCATTACGTCTTCTCAGTCTGTAGTGATTTCCCGTACCTAAGTGGTTCCAGCGACAATATTGTCCAGCAGTAGGTTAGTGCATGCAATTAAAGGTTAGGGATCGTTGCAGAGTGCTAGGGTTTGCAGAGCCATTTTTCCTAGAGTAGTTGTAATTTTAATTTTCCTATGTCTTTTTATCAATGTTAATGGAATCATTACTGAATAGATTTTCAAGACAATGAATCATAACCAAATCATCGTAATAACAACGAGTAGTTATTATATGATGAATATGATTTTGAAACAAAATTTAGTTAGAGGAATTATTAAACAATAAATTTATTGATGTTTTATTTTACCATAAATGTACTTATGCATATGACATTTTGAATATAAATTGATTAAAATAAATTTAGTAAATTTCTTTTTTTTTTTGAAGAAACAAGTTCATCAATAAAATGTTCATTATAAATAAATAAGGAAAAAATAGAGGGTACCATTGATCCATCAATCAATCAAATTATAATAGTTACGCATTTCCAATTTATTTTGGATGAAATACTTAAATATCCATAATCAATCAACTTATAATAGTTATGTACTTGGCTTGTAGATGAGTTGGTGATGCACCATGTGTCATGCTTTAGAAATATATAGCTAAACCTAGAGGTTATAGTGGTATCTTCCTAAATCAACCCACTATCACTCGAGTAGGAGCCCATCCTAGCACTACAAGGAAAAGACCTTGTAGCAACGATTATAACGAAGGTTTTTAGTGTTACAAAATTGGCAAAAATTATCAAAAAACCTCTGCTAAAACATTTTTTTTTGGTAGCCGATGTTTTGCGGAGATTATAATGGAACTTCATTATAACTATAAAAAGTATGGGCAACCAAATTTTTTAGTGGATATTTTTCTAGGCAATGCGCTTCATGGTGTATACGCATCGGTCAATTCTCAAACTTAAAGCATCGATGCTTACATTTCATCGAAAGCACTGGGGTAGTCAAAACAATATTGGGACACTGATGCTCTTATAAATAATAACACATTGGTTCTTTAATAATAACAATGCATTGGTTGAATCTATGATACCATGCACCGATGCATTACAAGACAAACTCGACCGATGCATGAAATGTAGAATGCACCAGAAGACCGATTTTTATTATTATAATCGTTGTTGTTAAAATAGTATTACAATCAGTGTTGGTTCATTGTATTACATCACCGGTTCTTTTTAGCATTAAACACACCTGTTTTCATTTCTCTTTTTAGAAACATCGACCTATGACAGTGCAATTATTGTTATTTTTTAATTTCATTATTCATAAGAAAATTGACATATATCTTATAACTGTGTTCATATAAATTAAATTTTGAGTAGTTCATTTGGATACGATGTTTGTATTAATTTGTTATATCATCATATTTCACATATATTCATTATAATAGGGTGATTGCAAGCTAATGATGGTCTCTCATGACGCGTTAGTGACAATGCAAACATGTAAAAAGATCAATCTATTAACTTGGAGGGATTATTCAAGGTACTTTTATAATGAATTTAAATATGGTGTAATGAGATGAAACATAGGAAATTGAATTAACTTTCCGAATATACAACTTTTATTCATAGATATTGTGAATAACTAGGTTAAATTTGTTTTCTTCTAAAAGTGGTAACTTATTTTTCCAACAAAATATAAGGTATATTTTTTAGTTCATGTAGGTGTTGAGTGTCTTAACGATGGAATTGCATTCCAAATGTTTGTATACTTGTAGAGAACCCTTTTTTATTTTGTTGTGTATTTTTTGAAAAATTTTAATATTAATTTTATATATTTTTTAAATTATCAAAGTCAACATATACCTGAAATTACCATGTTTTTTGTTTGTGCAGGGTAAAAGGGTCTTAAAATGATCAAAACATTTTATTTTCATTTATATCGTAGGTATCAGTCTCATCTTGTACCGCATATAACTCATTTGAGTAATGGTTAATCCGAGAAAAAGTTATAGCATAAATAAGAGAGGTATGTATTATAGGTTTTTGATACATGTGAAGACAAAAATAGATTAAAAATAGTAAACAATAATAATCTTAAAAAAAGGTGTATATTTGAAATATACATATCCAACTCGATCTATGTCTATACATTTGTCAACAACTGAATTGTGTAGCCTATAGAAAAATAACATCAAAGACAAAGATATAAAGGGGTATTAAAAAAAATGGAGGTTTTTATGAATTTGCAGACCGAACCACTAGGTTTGTCATCCCAAACCTAAATCTGAGCCAACCAAGTCAGCATACACCTTGTCAATCCCACCTAAAAAAATTGAATTCAAATAAGTGCACACGTGCTCTAGGAACGCGCACACGCTACAAGAATGCATGTGCACTCCTCTTTTTCTTTATCTCTACCCCTCTCACACTCTCATGCACTCACTCCTCTCCCCTCCCACTCCCCCCACTCCCTCATGTGCCACTATCTCTCTCCTACATGCCCCCTCTCTCCTACATTTACCTCTCTCTCCCCTTCTTTATTTTCCTCTCTCTCCTCTCACACTCTCCCATTTCCTTACTATGTCTTTCTCTCTCTCCTCCTACACACTTTCTATCCCCCTACTCCATGTCTTCTCTCTCCATCCCACACTAACACACTCACTCTCTACCTCCCTATTTTCTTCTCTCTCTCCTCCATACTCTCTCTAAAACACTTTCTATCCCCTCTATGTCTTCTTGTGTCTCCCTCCCACCTTTGTCACCCACTGAAATTCTCTACCCCCCTTCTGTCTTCCTCTCTTCCTCCCGCAGTTTAACACTCCTCTCTACCTCCATCCTTTGTATTGTTCTCTCAACCTCCGTTACTTCCATCTTACTTATAAATTGCCCATATGACCATAATGGCCCTGAGACAATAAAATAAACTGGAGCCATCACCTAGACCCCCTCTTTTTCCCTCTTCCTCCTAACTCTCTCACTCTCACTATCTCCCCCCATGATGTAGACCACAACATAGATCTATATCTAAAGTTATCCATTAAACTAGATATTGACATAGACCATGACCCCCCATACTCTCCTGCTCTCTTCCCCCTGTCCTCTTCCTCCATTCTCCACTTTCTATATCCCATTATATATTTATCTCTCCCCTTCTTCTCATAATTAGTCTCACTCTCCTCTCCACCCCTCCCTCTCCATTCCATCTCTCTCCACCATCTGTTCTTCCCCCCCATTATGTCTCTCCTCCCTCTATATCTCCCCTTCATCCACCATCTCTTTCTCTCCCTTTCTCCTCTACCTCCCCATTCTCTCTTTTATATATCTCTACCCTCCACCCCTCCTTCCTCTCCTATCCATCCACCCCTCCCTCTCCCCCTCACTATCTCTCTCTCTCTCCTCCCTTTTCTTTTCCTTCCTTTCACTCTCTCTCTTTTCTCCCTCTCCATATCCACTCCTTGTCCACCCCCTCTTTCTTTCTCTTTCCACCCTTCTCTCTTCCTCCATTCTTTCTCTACCCCCTTCCTCTATCTCCCCCCTCTTTTTCTCTCCCTACATCTACCACTTCTTTCTTTCCATTCTCTCTTTCTATCCCAATCCCTCTCTTCCTATGTCTCTCTTTTATCTATTCCACCTTCTCTCTTCCTCCTCTCCACCTTCCTCCTCCTCTCCTCACATATCTCTTCTCTCTCTCCTTGTCCACCTCCCCACTATGTCTTTCCCCTTCCTCTCCAATCTCTTCTTTGCTCTCTTTGTCTCCTCCCTCCATTCTCATTTCCATTTTCTCATGTTATCTTCCATTCTCTCTCTTCCTCCTCCCTCCTCCTCCATTCTCTCCTTTATATACAACCTCTTTCTCTCTCTCACCTCCTCCTCCCTCTTTCCTTTTTCTCCTTTTTTTTTTTTTTTTTTTTTTTTTTTTTTTTTTTTTTTTTTTTTTTTTTTTTTTTTTTTTTTTTTTTTTCTCCCTTCCTCTTTTCCTCTTTTCCTCCCCACTTCTACCCGCCTTTCCTCTCTATCTCTCCCCACCAACCCCCTCTCCCCAACCCCCCCCCTCTTTTTTCTTCTCTTCCTCTGTCTCTCACTCTCTCCGCCATGATCTGGGACATGACATGGGAATCTGGGGTTCGTTGACCTATGTTGACCACCATGGTCAGTCCTCTCCTCTGCTTCCTCTTTTTCTGTCTCTTCTTGATTCTGGGTTTGTATCCTGATTAAATTCTTGTGTCTCTCTGCCCTATATCTCCCCCTTCCTCTCCTGATTGGTCCTCACTCCTCCTCCTCCACCCTGTCCTCACTGCCTCTCTCTCTACCTCCCTCTCACTATCTCTCCCACTCACAATCAATGTCACTCTCTCCACTTTGTCCTTGTCCATCCCCCTTTTCTTTTCTTGCCCCTTCTCACACTCACGTTCTCTCTCTGCCCCTCCTCCCCTCTATCTCTCCCCTCCACCCTATCCTCCTCCTCTCTTTCTCTCCTCACATATGCCACCCCTCTTTCTCTCCTCCTCCTACCCTCCCCGTTTCTCTGTTCTTGTCTCTGCCCTCCTCTATATCTCCTTCCTCTCACAATCAATCTCCTCTCTCCACCCCCCTCCTCATGCCTCTCTCTCTCCCCTCCATGATTATTGTCTTTCACTCTCTCTCACATGCCCACCCTCCACTTTCTCTCTCCCCCTTCTTCTCCTCTCTCTCTGCCAGCTCTCTTTTGTCCTCCCTCTCCTCCCTCTCCACACACACTCAAACACTCCTTGTCTGTCCCTCTTTCTTTCTCTTCCTTTATCACACTCACATTGTCTCTCTAACCCTCCTCATCTCACCCTCCTCTGTCGCTATCTCTCTATATCTCTCACCCTCCCTCTCGCTATCTCTCCTATCATTCTCTCCTACATCTACCACCACTTTCTCTCTCTCACTGTTAGTATCACTCTCACTATATCCCCCTCCATATCTCTCCTTAGTCTAGGCCTCCAAATGGTTCACTGCAATCTCACTATCTCTTTGCCTCCAAAAATTCCTTTCAATTTGGTTGCACTGCAATATAATAATCTCTAAGCCTCCAAATGGTCATAATGTCCATTTCAGTAGGTTCCATTCCTCCAAATATCTTGTCACTAGACCCAAAGTTTGACGTAGACCATGACCTAGACCACCACATAGAGCTATATATAGATTTAGACATTGACCTAGAGATTAATGTAGACAATGGCATAGACCCCCCTATCTCCATCTAATCCTAGGCATAACTTATACTCAATCCTTAACCCCAACTTAACTCAAGCCCTGAGTGCACTATCCATATACCTTGTGTACAACTCTTGCACTCACATCACACACATCTTGCTTCTCTAACCATTTATCTATCCTTGAAAACACTTTCATTCATAACCCCTTAGAAATTAGTTGTCTCCATACCCCTATACAATTTTATTCATAAAATGGTTTGGTTTATATTAAATGCTATATCCGTTGCATTAAGAGAACACACGTGCTCCTGTGACTTGACTGGATTGGTCGTTTATGCTCAAAAGGATCACACATGTGATTTAGTGCACACGTATTATAGGAACACATGTACGTTCTTGCTAGGAATTTTTTGGTGCCAAGCACACCCCACCTCATCTATCTCATGGTCTAGAAAAAATGTGACATCTTCAGACAAAAGCATCTTGCACATAAAGGTTTTATTTTTTTAGTGTTCTTGTTAGATTCATAAATACTTTTTTGCTATTGTCAGAGCATTGCAAAAAAATTTGGAAGACAACTTTGTCAAGTGAAATTGGAATTGTTGTTTGTATGTAATTGTGTCTTCTTGGATTTGGAAGACAATTTTTTCTAAGTGCAATTTGAATTGTTGCTTGTATCTTCTTGGAGTTAGTAGACAAATTTTTGGAAGTGCGATTGGAATTGTTGTCTGTATATTCTTATTTCTTCTTGGACTTGGAAGACAAATTTGTCCAAGTGTGATTGGAATTATTGTTTGTATCTTCTTGTGTGTTCTTGGAATTGGAAGACAAATTTGTCCAAGTGAAATTGGATTTGGAATTGGAATTATTCGATGTATCTTCTTTTGTAATAAAAAAAAAAATTCTCCACTTGGTTGTGCCTTATTACATAATACAAAGAAAAATTTGTGGTGGGTGTTTGGAAGCCAATTATTATTTGTAACCATGGGGAACCACCCGATTCAAGAAATAACATCGAGAAAAAAGAAACTAATCAAAAAGGTAGAATAAGAAAGAGAAAAAGAAAATTTACGTATGTCAAAGAGTAGGATTTCACATGAGGGAAATCCAATTTCTAGCGTAATAGATGTTTCTAATGTTTCTCCTCCATCACCAGAAGTAAAGCGCAAGATTTCATTAGAGAGTAATCCAAATAATATCTCATTAAGACAATTTTTTGTGAATGAACAGATGATGGAGGATGTTCTTGGAGCTGATTATACAATGGATGAAATTAGAGAAGCAACTAGTGTAAAACATTGTGGTGAAGACGTTTTTGTGGTGCAATCTCTTGTTGGATAGTCAAATGTGCACTCTCCTCCCACATTTGATTCTTCAGTGATTGAAGGGTCAAAAAATCCAACATTGTTTACTCTACAACAGGGAGGTCAAGAGTCCCATAATAGGGGTTCATCATCCCTACCTAGATTGAGCATTGCATGACAAAGAACTCCTAAATGAATTAAGGTCGATGAAACTATTCTAGCATCACTTGAAGGTAAGTTACCTAACCATACTATTAATTATCACTCTTATAAAATCATTCAAGAATATTTTGAACCAAAATCTGATGCTGCTAAATGTCAATTATTTTAATCTTTGTTAAAATATAGAAGTTTCACTGTTGTTAGAAGAATTTTAGGCATTAAAATAGTCAAAAGTGTAGAAACAAGTTATCATATAGTACAAAACCTTGTAGATGATTTTCAAAAAATTGGTAAGAAGTCTCATTCTAAAGACCACAATGCATCTCGATGTGTCTTGTCCCAGTCAATTTTTTGCAAGATTATAAGAAAACATTGTTTTATACAACAAACCTCTCACCTCTTGAAATGTAATGTAAAAACCCTTAGAAAGTACTCTCATAGACGAAATAGCCTCAAGACTGGTGCCCCAACCAATTTGTGGGCCTTCACTGGAAGGATACATCATTCTGATATGAAATTAATTGGAGCAGTTAAGGGACTAGTTCAAGATTTATGGCATGATAACACAAGGCCCTCTTCCAACCAAATATATGTACTAAAATTGAGAAGTGGATATAGGGACCGTGAACCCCATAATACACACTATCTTGACATTACATAGACATAATTGTATGAGAGATTTGGAACAGTACATAGTGCACTTAATTTATGCCAAATATCTTTCCATAAATGCAAGCCTTGGTATATTTAAATAAACACAATTTGTAATACGTGTTGTTGTAGATATCACATTGAATATGGTTATTATTGTAGAAATTCCAATACAATTATGTATTTCCTGGATTCTCCTGATCTAACAATTATATGCTACTATTAAATACATAATCGCTTCTACTAATATTCTTGTGGAATTTAAAACACAATCGCCAATTACAATGTAAATAAGAAAGATCAACCACACATAACACATATGTTTTACCGGGAAAGCATAAATCTAAAAACCCCACTATCATATATTATGTATATATCATGGATCATGAAACAATATCATACAAAAATCTAATCCAAGAGCTCTCAGTACAATATACAATCGTCTCACACTATCATACAAAGATTGGCAAATGCATGTGCCAATTTACTGCCTCCAGACAACCTGCCTCCTCTACGCAATCCTTGCTAATGGAAATCCATGCAATGAATGAATCCCTCTTGCCTAAGCTGTGCATTCCTCATTGGCACATCCAATGTGTCTGTGGTTGCATGAGTGCACTCACTAATGTCACAACTGATAGTCAAACTGTCTCTTTCACTTGTTATCTCAACTGGGTCTCCACTAGATTTGACATGCATGTAGTTAACAGTGGTAAATCTTCAGTTGCATGTGAGATCATTGATTGTGAATTAATTGATAATTAATTCATTGATCTCTCACTAGTTTAAGTTCAGTTACAACTAGTACAACTGAGATTAACTCACTTAACTGATTTAAACTACTTCACAACTCACATAACTACACATCCAACTCTATTACAACTTTGAATCACTCAGTTACAACTAATCCAACTTGCATGTCCCACCAGTCAACCTTTGAACTCAAATTTCCTATAGCTAACTGATTTTCCACTTTAGTTAACTATTTCCAAGTGCTCATTGAGAATAGATTAATATTTATTGTCCAACTATTATTAAAGGATAATAATAGTCAACATA